>CM031985.1:1391119-1525657 GCA_018804465.1 Populus tomentosa
TGTGTTTTTGGGTACTGAAAGTTTATAAAGAAAAGTTTAAATTGTACAATGCTGGCCTTGATGAATGTTGTACTTTAAATATCATTTCTATCCCGAATAGTCCAGATATTTTGCGCTCGCATCTGCTTGTTTGAATATCCCCTTTTCCTCTTCTTCCTTGCTGGGATACTCCTTGAAGTTCAACTTGTAAAGATGTCGATTATCTTTCAGGCTTTCAGCAGCTCTGTATAAGCTAAGATCATTTGAGTGCTTTATAGAAATCAAGTATGAGGTTTTACTTGTATCTAAAATGGAAGAGTTGTTAAATTTACAACTTATTGGGATTTTTTAATATTTAAACTGTAATAGCTACTGGCACACAAATTAGATTACATGCCTCACTATTGTTGGCCTTGGCTCTTCACAAGCATTTGTGGTCATGCAGAAAGAATTAGTACTATATGATGTGCATATTTTCTGGTCCAGCACCTTAGAATAGTAAAAATATTGCTTGCTATGTGCTGGCAAAAAATGGATATTGTGATATGACACCACTTTACACTCCTTTTCTCCTTTTTAGAAGTATTTTTGTTTTTTATAACTGCCTTATTTGGTTCGGTAGGATGATAACGATGAACTTCGTAGATCTCCTGGGACTCCTGTTTTCACAGCACCTGAGTGCTGTCTCGGTAAGTGTTTTTTAAAGTGAGAAATCTGTAATGCTTAAGCTAACAGGACATGAGATCAGCTTACATCTGTGCCTGGATTTGCCTTCTGATTGAACAGGTCTAACTTACCATGGCAAAGCTGCAGACACGTGGGCAGTGGGAGTGACTTTGTACTGTATGGTACTCGGGCAATACCCCTTTCTCGGAGAAACACTCCAGGATACATATGACAAGGGCAAGCAAACGAACTTACATTTCCATTTTATCTTCTCGGCTTATTTAAGCCTCCTGCTTTACAAATTTCTAAACAAGTGATTTTGTGTTTTCCCCTCCTCTTTCCCAGATTGTCAACACCCCTTGGTGCCCTGATGAATTGAACTCGCAGCTGAAGGACTTACTCGAGGGACTTCTTTGCAAAGGTGAGTAAAATCTATTTGTTGTCAACATTTTGGCCTCTCCAGCTAGGGCATAGGCTTTGCAAGTTCTCCTACTGGGTAAACACGTTCTTCCTTCCATATTTATCCCTCGTATATCCCGTTTTGACTTGAAAATTGTCCTGTTAAGACCCAGCTCAGAGGATGACACTGGATGCTGTCGCAAAATCATACCTGGGTTATTGGGGATGATGGGCCGATTCCTCAGTTTTGTGTTGGTGCAAGCGCAGTAGCAGGGAATCATCTGATGGGAACGACAATGGTATTCGCGACCACAACCGAATCGAATGGTAGCGACCACACCGAATCAATGGTAGCGAGTTTCGGCAAAATTGTATAATGTATAGTAGGAATTCCAGTTTCATTTGGTTTATCTTTTGAACTCCCCGTATGTGATTGGCCGGAGTGCCATAATATCTTGTGAAAAAGGATGTGAGCTGTGGTTGGGATTATGAAGAAAAAAAAAATCAGAAAAATAAGAGAAACAAGAAAGATGGAAGGCTTTTGGGACAAGCTGTCAGGATTATGTAGTAATATGCCCTAACTTCTGACCCAATAGCGGGAATATGATTCTTGAGTTTAGTGTTTTCAACTGAAAGACATTCGATTTTTCCTTCATGCAGTTTTACTGAGTTTAGATTATATTTATGTATTTGTGTTCTTTGACTCAAATTATCTCAGTTGCTTGAGAACTAATCCCTTTTCTTTCTTCCCAGATTGCAACCACTAATCACCATTTAAAACTCCCTTTGTCTCTCGGAATTGTTGTGCAGGGGTTTTTAAAATGATGTTTTTACAGATTTAAAGAACTCTACTTTATGCCGTTTCGATTTCTTCTGATCTTGATCTGTTCCTTTCCAGGTTAATTAGCCCTTCACACCTGAATTATTCAATTATATGTGGTATTTCTTATTGATAATTACAAAATATTGATAGTTATAAAATACGAAGTTCATATTTATATTATTATAAAAACTCAAACTTTTTATAAAAAAATTATAATTTTTTTTATAAGAATAGTAAAGATTTAAAACAATGTATTTATATCAGAGAGAGAGAGAGAGAAAGAGCGTTTAAGGTAAATGTTGGTAACAAATGCAAGCCTTAAATGTTTTTTGAGCTAAAATTAGACCTTAAATGCATTTTTTCTTTACTGGGAGAGTTGAATTGAAAAATAGGAAATCAAAGTGAAAAATGTGTGTAACGTACTTTCAAAGTTCATTTTCATCCTCTTTTATTAAATTATTAGATGATCGGTCCTTATAATTTTTAAAAATACATTTTGGATATACAACTTTAGAATATATTATAAATAAAAATTTAAAAATAAAAAAATTATTTTGATATTTTTTTAAATAAAAAATATTTTAAAAAATAAATAACGTAATTTACTTAAAAAGAAAGAAAGAAAGAAGGAACCAAGGACGAGGGTGCCGGGACTAAAACAGACTCGACTCATGGCATCGTCATCTCCAAAGAACCAACTCTCTTCTTCTTCTGAAACCCTAAACCTCCCGACCGAAACTTCCCTTACCCAGACCAACCCAATGAACGCCCAAGATTCACCCATCCCCCCTGAGCAACAAATCCAGCCGTCCAACAACCAAGATGACACCGCCACCACAACTGGGGAGAAGCGAAAGCGAGAGAAGACAACAACAACGACGACAGAAGCAGAAACAGAAACAGAAACAGACCCTTCACTCAATCCATTCTATAAAACCTCGCTCTGTTCCTACTTCAGGCGGGCACATGGGGGCCTCCTGTAGCCACGGCAGTGCGTGCAAGTACGCGCACGGCGAAGAGGAGTTGAGGCCCCGCCCGGATAACACCTGGGATCCTACCTCGGAGCGTGCCAAGAAAGCTATCAAGCTGGACACCACCAATAATAATGATAGTAAGGAAGAAGATGAAGATGAGGAGATCATGATGACTGATATTGCTGCTGACGGTGATGGTGATGGGGGTTGTTTGGATACCGGGCTTAGTAAATGCTTGGTACATTTGCCCCGCAAGTGGCTTTCTGATCATTTGAGGAAGTTCCTAAGCGATGAAGTGCGTTTTTTTTTTTTTTTCTTATTAAGTTTTGTGGTTCTCCTAATAATCGATTGTTATCTGTGTTATGTCATTATCAAATATAACTAGGAATTATTTCAAGCTTTCATTACAACGTTTCTGTTTTTTCAGGGGATTCTTTTCAAATCTGCTAAGAAAAAGAAAGGCATGTCCGTGGGTTTCCTAAGTTTCGAGGATGCTGAGCAATTGAAAAAAGCAATCGAGGTACTCCAAATATTATATATACCCCATGAACTCAAAATAAGTAGCTAGCACTCTGTAGTGGTTGGTATCTGAAAACTTGAACGTGGTAGGAGCTGGAAGGAAGATCTATTGGAAACAAGAATATAAAGGTTGCCGATGTCATTCCCCGACAATTTGAGCAGAAAATCAAATCAGCAATGGCTGCCCCTCAAAACATTCCGCAGACAATGGAACCTGCATTGGATGGAGAAAATGCTGGGATCTCTAGACCTTCAGATGCTATTGGGGATGGTGATGGGAATAATGTCAATTCAACACAAGATGGTTCAAGCTCTCAGGCCAAATGTGCCCGTGATGTCGCAACACCTCTTGCTCACATGCCTTATGATGATCAGTTGGAGCACAAGAAGAACTCTATCATGCAAATGCTCAAAAAACTTGTTAGGAACACCTTTTCTGTTTCACTTTATATTTGTAAAATACTATATGCTGCAATGTGGCGCCTCAACAAACTTAACTGCTACATTTTTTTTTGGGACAGACAAGAAATACACGCAAAGCTTGTCCTAATGGAGTTTCTCTTCCAGAATGGATTCTCAGATCTAGAGAAATAGGTATTGTTTTCCTTTCAATCTTTGCATATATTATCACTCCAGGAGAATTACTTTCTTTCTTACAACAATGTTGGTCTGAAAGCTTGAGGAAGGAACAAAGGGTTTCCTCATGAAATAATAAGACTCCCATATATGTCATAACATTTTTACTAACTGTCTGTATTTACTTCTCATTCCACTTCAAGGCTGCACGAGACTCTCATGGATTCTCACGGCTGTGTTTTCCCCCCCCCTGATCCGTGCAGGTGGTCTTCCATGTGAACTAGAGGGTATACTTGAATCACCACTTAGAAATGGATATCGTAATAAATGCGAGTTTTCTGTTGGATATTCTCTTCAAGGAAAACCTACTGTGGGTTTTATGCTAGGAAACTTTAGGTATGAGTCACTTGTTTTTTAGGTACTTGTTGGCATGGGGATTGTTTCAAATGTGCTAATATTTTTTTTTCCAGGGAAGGTGTGACAGCTGTAGAAGAACCTCTTGCATGCCCCAATGTTTCTAGTGTTGCCTGCAAGTATGCATCAATCTTTCAGGAATTTTTGCAACAATCTGGCTTGCCAATTTGGAATAGATTTAAGAATACTGGATTCTGGCGTCAATTAACGGTATGTGTTGCAGAGCATGTAGAGGCAATGGAAGAAGTTCAACTAATAGCATTGCTGCTGCTTCCTTCCTGTTGCTCTCTTGCAACTCCGATAAACTTTGTAATCTTGTGTTGAAATATGTCTGAAACTAAAGTTCATTTGTCTCATCTAGCATTCTATATCTTAATATGTCTTATAAGGTTCGAGAAGGAAGATTACCAAGGAAAGCTGCTGATATTGCAATTCCTGAGGCCCACATATCAGAGGTCATGCTTATTGTTCAGGTTTGTATTTAAAGATTTTTTATAAGTGTTTCTCTGTGAAAGTGATAATATGTCTTGATGAAGGACAGGCAGCATAACTAAGTTTCGTTCGCTTTGGTATACTTTTCACAAATCAAATGATCGAATTCAAGTTTTCTTTGTCAATTGGCAATGGTTCTTTGCATAGAACGCTGGGTTACTGTTTACAATTTTTTTCCGGTAATTTGATTACTTAGGTCTCCTCTGTGGGCTTTGATGATGACATGATAACCAATGAACTAAGGGGGTTGGCTCATGCATTTACCACTGGAGCTGCTGGAAGTGCTCCACCTTTGCCTTTAACAGCTTTGGTTATTCAGGTACCAGTTCATTGCAGTGTTCATTATTTTTACTGAGCTGAACTTGATGAACAGCTGTCTGCACTGAAAATCAGTGTGGTTGTCAGCAGCTTCTGTGTTTTCCGTCTCATTATCTCACATAATTGAATTGACCAAAACATAACCCATAAAAACAGAAACTTCTCACAATATTCTGTGTGACCAACCAAATAATAGTGTATAGTTTCTGATAGATCTTGCTATCATCTGGAGATGATGATGGCATTACTTGCGTTAAAAGAACAGTTGATTTATTTAGTTCTGTTTTGCTAATTGCTTTAATTCATGCAGACTAGTTCTTATATACTATGTACATCTATGTCCTTGTATTGCTTAAAATACTCTACGTTTCTTTGTGTAATTCATATAAAATTTTGCAAGGGACTGTATATGGAAGCATATATAGTTGAAGCATGATTGATTGGGATAGATTGAGGTCAGAGAACAATGGAGAGGTTGTAGATTTAGGTCCCTTGTCAGTGGCTTATCCAAGATTTTCTTCATCAAGTTTAATTTATAATTACTGTCTTTTAAAAAATTATATTGATTATTTTCATACTAATACTACTTTATTGAATAAAGTAGAATGAAACAAATGGATGAATTTAATTGTTCTTGTTTTTTTAGTTTAGTCGTAGAAATTATATTAATGATTTATCTATAAAGCACATGCACATGTTAAATTTTGTTAATTTGGATGAGACATTCTGAGAATACCTATAAAAAATTATACATAAGGATAGACTTGAGCTTTTTTCTATTTAAATAAATTTAATTAATAATAAATAAATCAATCAATAAAATACAAAATATTTAAAAATGAAATTACCAAACTTATTAGACCTTATAGGCTTATATTGCTAATGGAGATTATAATACTGAAAATTTGATAGAAAGGAAGAGAGACTTGAATTCTTGAAATTACATAAGAATTAAAGGAGATAAAATAAGTTGTTATTTTTAATGGATCGAGGAAAGAGAATTGACAACAAAGAAAAAAGAGTTTTGCCTCACTCAGAAAGAAAGTTAGAAAGGAAGAAATTTTAGAGTTCTTGGAATTTAAAAAGTGAGGGAAAAAAAGGCCGTGTCCACCTTTTCAAGGAATTCATGGACCTATAGAAGAATGGGAAAGTGGGAATTGGAATGCGGCTCAACTGACCCCCTCAGATGTATGTGGCCTTGCCAATGGCCTTTGTTATCCCACATCATCTTTACTTTATATGTGTTTTTAGGCAATATGGTCTTTGCATGGTCTGAATAGGCAGCCCATAACTGTTCCAGTTGGGCCTGACCATTCAGTGGGTTATTTGGAAATCAGAAAGCATAAAATTTGACTAGTAAAGTCGCATGGGATTGGATTCATCATGAACATATATTAAATGCTGCATTACTGAGTTGAATATGTTAGGATTGGATAACAAAATGGGCTAGCTCTGTAGGTTGGTTCATGGTTGTTGGAATTATACGATTCAAGCATCAATCGTTTCTATTAGGTGCATGAATTGACATGTACAAGAATCATGAATCGCACGATTCATGTTGAATTGTATTGCATTGGAAGTATTGTACGATTGTTTTAGTGCCCCCCCCCCCCCCCCCCCACAAAAAAAGAAAACAGATTTGGAAATTAGGGAATTCCAGTATTTGGGAGAAAAAAATAAAGAGATGAAGGAGTTGCAAACTGAATCATAATGATTTTCTTTTTGTATTGATAAATATATCCTTTGAAAGGTATTTTAAACTTGTTACTGAATCTCATGATTCATGATCCAAAAAATGAGCTTTACGATTTACAAGTCAATCTCAATTTGACAAACATGGGTCAATTCCTTAAATTCTAGCTGCAGCTGGAGAATTTTACTATGATAATGCTCTCTTTATTTGTATGATTGTTGTGTATGTTTTTTGGATATACTTGTTGCTTTAAACCTTGCTGCAAAGTCTGGATGTACTATATTTTCCCTTAGGTTCATGATCCCATAATTAGCTCTCCAAATCCTTAAATGTTGACTGTTTCATTTTAGGATCACCAAGGACTATCAAATGTTGCACCAGCTGATGCTCCATTGCGCACGCTTCTCCTTCCAAACACAAATGGTGGTTCCGAGGTTCAAGCAACCAGTAATGTTGCTGAAGCAAGAATTCATGATTATATAAGTAATCTTCGGTTCTCTATATCACCAACAGCTTTTTTCCAGGTGAGGAACTGGTATTTCTTATCTTTCTAGGATTGTGAAATTGAATTTCTTCTTAGCAATCACGTTGCAGGTTAACACCCTTGCTGCAGAGAAACTATACTCTCTTGCTGGGGATTGGGCTGGTCTGGGTCCAGATAGCTTGCTATTTGATATATGCTGTGGGACAGGAACAATTGGCCTCACTTTAGCAGATCGTGTTGGTATGGTAATAATCGTATGCCTTTCTTTGTATGCTTTCTTGTTTTAAAGTAGCCACACTGTGATTGGGATTTTTTATCATTCACTGGCCTGTTGCACATATAACTGCAGTTTTTTTAAATATAATCTTTCTTAAAAACACTCACTTCTGGAGGCTTTTTGAAGTTGTTATAAGTGGGTACATTATGTCCATTATACTAAGAAATTAGTAGATTTGTCTCTCCCTCTCCCTCTCTCTCTCTCCCTCTCTTATTTTCTTAACCCTTCACTCTGTGATAAATATGCGAATGAGCTTATTTTCATGTTGAAATTTCTCCAGGTTGTTGGCATTGAAATGAATGCTTCTGCAGTTTCAGATGCTCATCGGAATGCTGAAATTAATGGCATAAAAAACTGTAGATTTGTTTGTGCAAAGGTGACATTTGGTTTTATCCTTTTTGACTTGGTTACTATATGTAACACCAATTAGATGGTCTTTATCAAGATAATAAAGTCTAATTTCTTAACGTCATCTTTCAATCACTTAATTATCATTTCCACTAATGATGAGGTAACAGGCAGAGGATGTGATTGGGTCTTTATTGAAGGAGTATCTAGATGTGCCTCAGAAAGAAGGTGGACAGCTGAATGCATCTGAAATCAGGGATAAAGAAATAGCAATTGTTGAAGTTAACAATGCTCCCATGGATGATGTCCTAGACTCTAGCAAGAACCCAAGCCATGATCTTGGAAATGGTGAAGGTGCTTCTGGGCATTCAGAAAATGATGGACAAGAAATCCAAAGTCAACTTCAGAAGAGTTGCACATCAAAAGAAGGGAGTTCTTCAATGTTGCACTTCAAAAATGTTGTTGCCATTGTTGATCCTCCCCGTGGCGGGCTGCATCCCACTGTGAGTGCTGTCTCCTTATGTTATGCGTGTGATTGTCTTTGTACCTAAAATTTTCCATCTGTCAAATGGCAAAACGTATTTATTCTCTCTGTCATTCTAAGTCTGCCAACTTAGCTCATACTATTGAGTCAGTTTAACCTCATATTATAGAGTTGCAGTCAACAAGGTCAGTTGAGCTAATTAGCAAGATTTTGAAGGATAGCCATCTATATGCTAATGAGCATATAATTGGGGCTCTCTACTTGATCTTCAACTAAAAAAAATGTAAATGTAAATTTTTATTTTGTTGATTGACAAATAAATAACATTTACTTTGCCTTCATTAATTTGAGCTACTTCATATTTAAACACTTTTCTTGAATATGTAATCATAAAATTTGATGGTTGCATAAATATATGTATATGTAAATCTATATTATCTTTGAATAACATAAAATTATCAGCTAATTTTGTTATAAAGATAAATAAAAAGTAAAATGATATACAATTGTTTTTTCTAGCATTTCCTTTACTTGATAACTGAAAGAGTGATATCAAAAATAATTTTAATTGAAATGAAGATTTCTATCTTTGTTTTAACTGTATATATCATGGATAAATTGCAAAGCTAGCATTGCAACTTAGAAAAAGCCTTTAGCTATCAATTAATCTTTTACAAGTTTCATTTTGTTAAAAAATGAATTTATATAAACATGCATATGAGATCAGTCAATATCATATGTAACATATTAATGAATATGTTTAAAAAATAAATAAATGGATAACGATCAAATAGATAGTTCCCTATCAATATGTTCATTAACAAACCAGTCCTCAACCTTCAAAATTTTGCTAATTGGCCATGTTTGACTAGAATTGTATTATAAGGGGTTCACCTGACTCGATTATTAACATAGGGGCTAAAATGATTGATTGGGAATAACATAGAGGGGAAATTTTTGGTTTAGCCTAGTCCAAATTGGCATGGTGGTTACTCTATTCGTTAATCATTTGAAACTGAATTGCAGAGTTCAGTCAGTTATGTTCCCTATATTACTGGCTTGAGGTTTCATGTTAAGCTATACCCTTGTTTAAGTTTTTTGGCTTCTATTTTCTTGAGCACCTTCACTAATGGTTTGAACTACAATAGGTGCCTTTAGTCATTGGCCCCTTGTTTTTTCGTGATTATTTCACATGGAATTTTGACTCTTGTTGGATGTGCACTGTTTTTATGCTTTCCCTAACAGCTTTGACCCAGCCAAAGGGTAGCTTACCGTGTTTGTTAGATCTCAAATTTCATTACACAGCTTGATAATGATGATGTCACAGTCCAACCATAAGGTCAAGAAGTTGAAGGTTCTACTTTGAACCTAAATAGTACCCACAAACTGGATCAGGAAAATGGTTTTAATTGAGAAAGACAACTATCAATTGCATTTTATTGTTTTTTCCGCTCTTTCAATTGGTCCAGCTGTTGATGCCATCGAAAAGCATTATTCTGGCTATGGTACTGGAAAAGAAGCGCTTGTTGTTCTGCTGCTCGAGAAGGGTTGTTATTGGGTTTTTATATGATAATGAAACTTAGGTATATGAAAGCTTAGGGCATGCTGCATTTTCACAATATGCATATTAGATTAATTGAACTAGTTCAGTGATTAAAATATAAGTGTATTAATAGATTGGCAAATCAATGTTGAAATTGGTCATGCTGCAAACTTCCCGCTGAATCCACCTTTTCCTTTTCAAATGCTGTTCCTAATGGTTTGATGATAATATATGCTTATGATGGAAGCGTTCAAAACTTAGTAACTGCATCAATTGCAAATGAGTATTTGCATGCTCACAGCATTTATGACTATTTAATTTGGAAGTTATTCTCTCATAATTTCCTTCACATCTGTCTTTGAGTTGAATGGTGCCCTTGCAAGTATTCAGAATATCTGTTTGATCACCAAGTTGATAAATATGTCATTCAAAGCATTACTGATGGCCGTTTGGTCAAAATGCAGGTGATTAAAGTTCTGAGAACTCATTCACGTGTACGGAGACTTGTGTTAGTGCCACACCCTGCTTCCTTTAACACACATACATATACTTTCGTGAAAGTTTGACTTACCTTGTTGGGTGTTTTGTAGTTACATTTCTTGCAATCCTGAAACCTTGGTGGCCAATGCTATTGAGCTCTGCACCCCTTCTCCTGAGAAAGTTGAAAAAGGGAATGGAAACAGGGCATGGAGGAAGATGAGCAGCGCTGGTTTGGCACGGCACAGAGTCAAGTCTATGCCCATTTCAGAGCCTTTCCGACCTGTGAAAGCCGTGGCTGTTGATCTTTTCCCACATACCCCACATTGCGAAATGGTGATGCTTCTGGAGAGGTAAGTAGACCTTCTGAATGTCAGGCAGTTCATTGTATGGCAAACCCTAACAGAATCGATAAAGGCTCTGTTGAGTCCTTTTGCGAACCAAGATTTTGGTAGATTCCTTCTGATTGTTCCAATTTTTGGTCAATTTTGTTAGTCATTGTTCTACTTGTTTAGGTTTTTATTATGTAATTTAGAGTAAAAACGAATGTTCTTCATCCTCGTAATGTACTCTTTTCCCTGCGGAATTTGTTTACCAACAACAATTAAAGATCGCAAAAATTGCATTACTGTTACCCGAAGCCTTGTTTAAACATTTTGTTTTGATTATTGGTCTGGAAAGCCATTATTGGCCCACATTTTCTTTTTATAACACTGATTGTTTTAGTTGTGATTTCTCTTTATGATGAAAATAGTAGATCTTATTCACCTTGTTCATGGAAATCTTCTAAACTTGGATTTCCAATAGGAACATGTCAAGGATCTTTCCAAAGATAAATGGATGTGAAAACACAGGGTAAGGTTTTCTATGGAGTACATGTCAGCCTACCCATTTTGCCTACCAACGAAAGAACATGGTGGATGGCAAGGGCAAGCAGACTTGAGAGTCAACCCCAGTTGGAAATTGCAGGACGCTTTCAAGCCATTCACGAATATGGTTTTGGTGGGCCAAAACATAATTGTCGATAAGATTTTCTTTTATGCAAATTAATTATGTTATATAGTTGATCTGATACCACAAAATAATAATAATAATGGTCAGACGCGGAACCAAAAACACAGATGAAAGTGATTTTGTCAAAAATTTGGCTTAGGTTCTGTCCATTCTAATACCGCGGGATGCACGATCACTTGGTCCACCCTGCTCCAGGCGAATTTATTTTTCACACGGTCATGCATTTCCATTGAGGATTTGGGATTACCAATATCCTGTCCATGTATTTCGTTTTCTTTCGAACAAAAAATTATATTTTCAAACCAATTAAAATATCATTTATTATTTAATGTAAAATAAAAAATATAACCATATTTAAGACAAGTATATGAATTAAATAAAAAAATTATAAATGTAATACACTTATTTATTTAAGGATAAGGAAAATGATTGATCAAGATTTATCTATATTTTTTAATATTTGATAGAAAAATGTTTATTTTTGGCACAAACCCATAATGTGTTTCAAGAAAAGTCATGGACCTAATTACTGGGCTCTTATTAAGCATCCGTTGGGCTCGGGTAACACGTCTGAGCCTATGTGCTAGGCGAGCTCCCAGGATCTCATGGACTCGAGCTACGTATCCAAGCCTAGGTGTTGGACTTGGTGGGGGGGTCTCAGCGAGTCTCAGTTGGTTGTAGACTAATGTCAAGGATTATATGAGGTCAGGAAGTTAACCATTCTAAAACATCTTCAGAAAATTCAAAATTATCACTTCAAAAAAGATGAAGGTAAGAATATCACAATCATTCGCATACCTATGAAAGCCAATCACTATACAAACTTTTTATCCAAACTTGCAAGCTTCAACTTAGCAGAGCTCCCTAAAAAACTATGGATTCAAACTTTAAAGAAGTTAAGTGTAAATGAAGAAGGATTAATGACCGTTTTAGTCACCCTCAATAAACATTGAAGAATCCATATTAGACATTACTTTCTCACAAGAAAAATACCTTTTGATAGAATCAATGCCATTCAATTGATTAGGTGAGGAGCCGAGTATTGCTTAATTGATGATGTCTTGTATAGAAGATACACCTTAGCTTCCTTTATGAAATGCCTATTGCCAGAAGACAACACATGTTTTGAAAGAACTTTATGAAGAGATATATGGCCTTCATGTGGATTCAAGAGCTCTCACCACCGAAGCTACTCGAGTAGATTTCTATTGGTTAACCATACTTCATGATGTCACTAAATTGGTTAGACGATGCGACAGATGCGAAAGATACACTTCGGTCTCCCACCAACCTTCTACAAAGATGACAACTATAGCCTTCTCATGACCTTTCTTCTAGTGAAGGATGGATATCTTGGGTTCTTTTTCCAAGGCCACAAGTAACATACAATTTGTTTTGGTAATAATCTTCATAAAATGGGTAGAGATTATGACCTTGACAGATATAACTGCCAACAAAGTAGTCTTTTTCATTTGAAAGAACATTATATGATGTTTTGGACTTAATAAAATCTTGATAATCGACAATGGAACATAATTTGACAACCATAAAATAAGAGAACAATGTTAGAAACTCCATAAAAACCATCAATTTTATTTAGTACCACATCACCAAACCCAAGACGAGCTCACCAATAAAGTCCTACTTAATGGTTTAAAAAAAATGATTGACGCCAAGTAAATAAAATTTAATAGGCCAATCAAATAACCCAAAAAATATCAACCGAGGAAACTCATTTTCTTCTCATATATGGTATTAAAGCCATGACACCTACAAAAATTAGGTGTCTAAGTCTTAGGGCAACCCATTACTCCTTGGAAAATAATGAGTAATGATTGAGAGCTAATATAGATCTTCTTGAAGAATCCTGGTTGAAAGTGATAATAAGAAACAAAGTTTATCAACATTGAATCACTAGATATCATAATGCCAAGGTAAAAAAAAATAGTTTTAAATTTGAATACCTAGTACTCTGAAAGTTAGAGGCAACCGTTAATAGAGAGAACAAAGACAAACTAACACCAAAATAGGATGGTCCTTTTAGAGTGTTTAAGGTAGTCAAATCCAACATTTACCACCTTCAAGATATGGAAGGAAATAATCTCCTTCATGCTTGACACTTAGAACTTCTAAAAATATATCATAGATAGGAATGTAACTTTTATAGAAATATATGTTGTATTTCCATTATATATTCCCTTTCATTCTTTAGTGCAGTCTTGGATTGACACAATACTCCAACGAGGCTTTCGAGTCTCACATTATTGCTAGGGATAACCTCTGGACTACCACTCTCTAGTGCAGTCTCGGACTGACACGATAATCTAATAGGGCTTTCGAGTCTCGCACCGTTGTTAGGGATGGCTCGAGGCCTCCTACTCTCTAGTGGGGCTTTCAAGCCCACACATTGCTAGGGATGGCTTTGGGCCTCCAACTCTCCAATATAGTCCTGAAATTATGCAACTTGTCAATAGAGGACTTTTAGACTCCACATTATCGTGACGTGTATAACGTCGAATGATGGATTTGCTTTTTGGATTGAAGGGTGTTTAGGTTTAATAATTAAGTTATGATTTAAGATAGTCGATACCTAGTATTATGGTCACTAGAAAACCTATTGGTCTTTGAGAGTCTCGGTAAGAGAACTAGTTATGCAAGGGGAAGACACATCACCCCCAATGCACCTTACTCAAGGTAAACTACATTGTTGATTGATTGTTATTTTAAGTCGTGTTTCTATTCGTTGGTCTTATTTAAAGTTCAAGGCAAATTCTCTTTCATGAGGAAGTCTCTACTTTATCGGGTTAAATCCTAACTGTTTCAAGGCCCAAATTTTAGCATTACACTTATTTCTTAGATACAACTAATTATTAATGTTTATTGTTATTAATTCATTTAATTTAATATCATAAGTATGCATTACGTTGTGAAATTTATATCTCGAATATAATTAAACAAATTAATTTTTGTGGTATTTTTGAAATTTCAGCCAAATCTTAATGGATAATCATAAATTGGTTATGATATTCATTTTGTACTTTTAGAACATGATAAAAATTCATTCTTGTTTTTTTTTAAAAAAAAAAAATATACATGATTTTTTTAAAAAATTTGGTCGTTTTGGCGCTTTGGATTTAAATTAGTTTTAAATCTTCTTTTTCCATTTCAGCCTTCAATCTTTCGATTTATTCAGTTAGATCCTTAACTAAATTTTAATTTTAAGAATCAATTCAATTTCACATTTGCCAAGCTTTAAAATAACCCTTTTATTTCAACATGTTTTTCATCTTGGTCCTCAGTTTTGGATATTTTTAGTTTTGACCCTAATTGACTTTTAAACTTTTAATTTCTTCAATTTCACCCATGTTTTCAACAAATTGAGTCCCCAAATTCATAGGCCTTTTCAAAAAGGTTCTTAATTGTGAATTTCTTCAATTTGATCCTTAATTAACTTCCAAACTTTTATTTTCTTGCAATTTTGTTTTTGATTTAACCCAATTGACTTTGTAAAAATTAAATTTAGTCCTCTAAAATTTTAATTTTCTTAATTAAGCTTAGATTAGGTTTCTAAACTTAACTTTTCACCAATTAAACCCCTAATAAAATTAATTTAACCTATTAAGAAACCCATCTTAATTCTTAAACTTAATTAAATCTTTAATTAGGATTGTGATTAAATCAAATTAGCTTATTAAAAATTTAATTAAGTTTTCAGACTTAATATTTATGCAAATTCACCTAGTAATCATTTAATTTAACCCTAAATCTATATTGTCTTTCAATCTTGGGTATAATTTGGTTCCTAGTTTTGTCCAAAATCTAAGTTTGGTTTCTTTCTCAACTTGTTTTTGCTAAGTTATTTGTTATTTGTTATTTTTTAATTTTTTACTATTTTTTCTTTATTAATTTTCTTTTTTTATAAATTTTTAAAAGAACAAGAAAATTTAGAAGAAACCTAAAATTGAGTTATGAAACACACTATAACTGAAAAGGCTACAAGCCTCTCACTTTGGTAAGACTATTTTTACATAGAGTATATCATGCATCCTATATCAATTCTAGGAAGGCCATAGGCTCCCTACTCTTTAATATAACTACTCTCCAGCTAGGAGAGTTGTAAGCGCCTCGCAAGCTAGGCCACACTAAAAACCAATTGCAATTAAGAGTTTTCTCTAGGTTCTAGTTAGGCGGCTAATAGTACAATAACAAAGATTACTTCACCCCAAAGACATTTATGGTTTCTTAATAGTTTTTTAAATGAATGGCATGACAGATCTTATGATAAGGCTATACATCAATGTATTGAACCTCTACATAGAAACCCATTGTTCCAAGTATGATTTCTACCAAGGATTGATAATGATTAATAATAGGGATTGGCTCCCTCACCTGGAAAAGTATAAGACCTTGGTTATACTTGTGGCTTTGGACCCTATTTAATTTAAAGCACAACAAATATGAAAAATATGAAACATAACAGGGAATCACAAACATATATTAATACTTTCAATATACTTAAATACAACCATAGAAAACCCATAAGACCGAGGATAATAACTCCTAGAAACTATCGCTCTTGATTGAGAGACTCTTATCACTTGTCAAGCTCCTTAGCCAAGTACTCGTCACGAGTTGCAATAACCACCCAAGTTGGATATATATCATCAAAATCAGGAACAATTTTAAGGTTGAATGCCATTAAGAAGTCCATTATTATTCCCCTTGATAGATGATAAAAGTGAAGGTTGGACATAACTTGGAATATCTTATCTCTAATAAATATATTCAAGGCTTGAGATCCCCCAAACATTGTCAAGAACTCATTAAACAAGTAACTCAATGCCCTTAAACGAGCATATTCCTCTCTAGAGGCCCTTGCCTCAGCCTTAGTTGTAGCCATCTCGGTCTTGAAAGCTACCATCTTTACTTTTAAAACCCTATAGGACTGCACCAGAGAGGACGATGCCTCCTCAAATAAACAAACTCTTTCCAGGGCATCACTCATTTTAGAATCCTGATGATCTCTATCCTCATTCAACTTCTTGAGAATAATGGATATAAATGTCATAGACCTCCCTGATCTCCCTTAACTGAGTTTCTAGCTTTGCCTCATAAAGGCTTCATACTTCTTCCTGGTCTCCTCTTAATCAAGTCAAGGTCGCCCTTATATGAGCTTTCTTGGTAGTCCAATGTCTTCGAGAATAGGCATTTAGTATGGAACTTTAAATAAAATAATGATAATAATAATAATAATAATAAAAAATCCAAGTACATATAACAAGGTATATTAGATAAAGTGCTCACTTGGAGTAGAAGCTGCCCAATAAGAGTTAGGTGGAGAACAAAAATATGATTAGATAGCTGATCAACATATATATATATATATATATAAAAAGAGATCCAACAACCTCTCCTATTTAGAACTATCATATCCTTCATTGTTATGCCATCAGATCCAACACAATGTCATTTTCCCCTGTGAAGTGTTGCAATATGTTCCTCTTGTATTTAGACAATGATAGTGGAGAAGGAATTGCAAAGCCAATCCATGGTCCAACATAAAAAGAACTTGCTTTAGGATTAGATGGTCCAATTTGGGATGTAGAACCCTTAATAACAACCTTGGGGTGTAGGAACCTCAACAAAATCCCTTGCAGTTCTGGCCATTTAAGAAGGCGTTGGAGATGGTGTCATAATCACGGGTATGGGTGTTACTCTCCTATCAATAGAATAAAGCTTTTATGATATGATCCAAGCAAGGTAAGAATTGAATTTTGGGTTAAAATTTCATACCATCTAATTTTACATTATTGAGTATAACTCCAAATCAAACCGTTGGATTTTAGATGTATTTTTCTATGTTGGGAAAAACTTTCAAGTGAATTGGAGTTCAGGAAGGTCTTGCGATAGAGGTCAAAACAAAATGTATGGATTTTATTATTTACTTCATTTTAACTTGTGGAATTTCTATTTGGCAATGATCCTTTTCCTATAAGGATGTGTTGGTTTTTTTTTTTTTTAGATTTCCTAGTTCTATAAGAATATTTAATGGGTCGCAACATAATTTTTAAGTGTTGTAAGGATTCATTAATGTTTCAAAATCTTTTTCTTACAAGGATTTCTTATTCATCTTAGCTACATCAGGTAATGAGAGTTGGTGGTCTTTAATGACAAATTGGTTTCTAGGATCATTGGGTAGCATTGTAGGTTATAAATAAGCTTTATATTAGACTTGTATCATTTTCTTTTCTTCTTCTCTTCTCATACCAACCTCGATAATTAACTTATAAATTATGTTTTTATTATTTCAGCAATAACATAAGGCTTTTTTGGGTTTAATTAATACTTTATTTTCAGCTAGGATATAAGACCTATTTGGATCAGGGTTTAGGCTTACTAGTATAGGTTTTAGGTTAGTTTTGTAAGTGAATCAATTCAGCCCACAAGGGTAGATCTATTAGGGTTAATTTTTTAGAAGTACTTAAACTCTTGTAAGCCTAAGTCTCAGTGACCTTTAATGCATAACACTTATAAACTTTTTCATTTAACGCGTGAGAGAGATTTTACCATTCTTTGGTTTTTAAATGAGCTGAATCTGACTTATCACAGATTAACTAGTTTCGTGGTGTCATTCGACTTCATTCCAATAATATTGATGCCTAGGGGTAGGTTTTCATTATGTCACACACCTATTAGATCTTTTTCAACTTTCTAGGATCAAATCTCAATCTTTATTATGGGTTACGTGACTACGTAATCATGAGGTTCACATCACCTTGTGAAGCAAACACTCTTATTTTTTTCACTTTAGCCCTCTTAGCTGCTTTGAAAAGAACATTAGGGAAAAATTTTCCCTTCTCCCTCAGAGGTAAGTGATTGACTTCTCATAATAGGGGTAGGCTCGTATAGAGGCTTAATGTTACGAGTGATATCTATCTCTTGACGAATCTCTTACATCTCTGCAACCTAAGAGTTAGATGTCCCCTCAACCTCTACACTTCATTCATTATCCTCCCCTTAAGACTATGAATCTACAATAAAACAAAGATAAAATATGATAAATATATCAAATTATATAAAGTATAAATTCTTATATATCCTACCTCTTGACCTGATATTGTTCTTTAGCTAACTAGTTGATGTTATATGAAGGGAAGACCTTGCCATGTTCAAAAACACACTCGATCAAAGTTACCAAGACTTAGTTTTTCATTGGCATCTAGAGGAAAAGTTTGCTAAAAATAAAGGTAACCCCACAACTCTTGCACTTGGCCTGGGATAGGCTATATGTTACTCCTTACAATTAAACATTTCACACATCAATCCTTCACATGAGAGATCTTACCCTCTGACACGTTCTTTATAGGACCTTAAGGGTGATCGATAAAGGTGAAGAACCAATGAACATCATGCCTCCCTTGAGGACAACCATTTAGTGTATAACAATATCTAAATATATCTAGGTTTGGCTCACCTCTATAGTTGCAAAATATTATTGAAAAGCCTTAACTAAAACCTATCTATTAGGATGAAGTTGGCTAACACATAAATTATAGTGGAAAAACATGTCCTTCATAAACCTCACAGAGAAAAGGTATATCCTAACTTAAACAAGGTATAAGGGTTGCTATTTCATGTAAACTAGTACGAGCACTCCTGGATTGTTTACTAATCCCTTTTTATCTATCAGGGAGTAGGGCTAGATAATCCCTTCCTAATAGGCACTTGACCTTGGGTATATGTTTAGTAGTCAGGGTACTCTCCCCATTACCCTTAAGAGCCACGGGTAACTAAAGGTTTCCTAGTGGGCGGGCGCCAACCTTCTAGTCTTTGGCCCATTCCCTATTGATCCTGGTCCACCACCATAACCCCTAGTTTCTAGTTGTCATGGTCTAAATATAAAGTCACTACTGGATGCTACTTGCTTCCCTATTTTAGTGGTCATTTTGAATGGAAAATGCTGAGAAGGAGTAGGTCACCTTAAGATGACATCTACTTTGTTCCAAGAAGTTATAACATCCCACATGGACTAAATGCTTCCATACAATTACTAATCTTCACACAATGGTTTAGATAAAAGTTTTAAAGAGAGACTTTAAATGAATTGAAATGAAGTGAATGGGGTTTTTATATAGGAGGAAGTCTTCTCATTCTCTGTTAGGTTGGTGACACATGTCACCACCCTAATAAATCCCCAATGAGGTAATTAATACTATCATGAAGTGTTCCACTGAGTATTCATCCAACCAAGATGAGCGATCTTTTAGCTAAAATGTCATTTTACTTGTAAATACTCTATTGAAACGTTTTGAGATGCCCTTGCTTTTTTTACATTAAAAAATGTTGAGAACCCCGTTAAAGAAAATTGATATATTTTTCAAGTCTCTTTGGTAAAAATACCACACAGATTTGAAGGGCTACTGATGGATTAAGATTTATCGTTTTTTTTTAATATTTGATAAAAAGATGTTTACTTTTAGCACAAGCCCATAATGGGTTTCAAGAATAGTTATGGGGCCATATTGAGCGCCCTTTGGACTTAGATAATACGCCTGAGCCTAGGTGTTAGGTATGTGCCTAGTACCTCATAGGGTCGGGTTGCATACCCAAGCCCAGAACCTTGTGGGCTAGTGCAGTGTACCTTAGCCACTAGGCATTTGCTCAACCCTTATCGGTCCTAGCCTTAATTTTTGCAATGATACAATATAATGTTTATGGGCCCAATAAGCGTCTTAAGCCCAATTACTTTTTTCCTTATCAATGTATGTTTAAGTGAATTTTATCCCTCATTAATTTTATCAGGATAAAATGACTCTTCAACTCCTCAATTAAAAAAATAAGGTTCATGAGCTATAAATATTTATTAAACTATTTAGGTAAAAGGTTCATGACTTTACATTAAAAAACACATTTATATTCAACACAAGAACAACCTTGTTCTTAGAATTTGATGTTATCTAACATATTTATTATTTTTTTTCTCTATAAAATTACTGATTTTATCATATGATAATCCCAAAATCCCCCAAAAGAAGACTTTTTATAAATTCAGGGGTGTTTATCAAGAGATAATTTTCTTTACTTTGAAGAAGAGAATTATTTGAATGAACATTTGATTAATTTATAATCTAACCACCAAAAATACCTTATTCTTGAATATATCCATTTTGGAATATAATCAAATAGAAATAAATCTCATTTAATAAAAAAATATAAGTATTTTACATGTATTTGAAATTAAGCTTGAATTGAGTTTCATTTGATAATATTGATATTTTTGTTCAATATAACACAAAATATTCTTTAAAAATTATTTATTCAAGTTGGTCTCCATAAATATTCATGGATTTTAAGTTAATTTGGATCCCTAAATACCCATTATTCTTGCGATCAAATCACTTTGAAAGCAGTTGGTTGCATTTTTCAAAAGAAAAAAAATCAATTATTTCTTACATTTCTGAAAAAAAGGATATTTCAATCTTTTTCCAACAAATTTGAAACACAGAGGAGGACAAGAATATGAATTTCCAGAAAGACACGGGGCAAAAAGCATGAAAGGAACATGAGTTGGGTACGGTAGGTATAGCAAGACTTCACAAAAAAAAAATGTAATAAAGAGTCCGCGCGCGCGCACTGGAGTGGTATTGTGCAAGCGTGCTGGAAGAGAGGGAATGGAGTGGCAGTAGGCCACTCTCCCGACCGCCTCTTTTTGCTCTGCCATAAATGAAAAGAAGTTGTGATTTGATGGGATACCCATCATCCCCCTTCTTCTCCCCCTCTCCTTCCCCTCGTCAACTCATTTATTATACCACTACTATATATATATTATTCAACTTCTTTCTCACATTTCTCAAGAAACAAGCTAGTACCCCCCCTGCACATTTTCGTTGAGCTTTTCTTTTTGTGTTCTTGAGACTTTTGAGCTTCTGGGCTGTTTTGTTTTTGTCTTCTCATGCTCTAACAATAACAGTAATATAATGAGAACTAATCAAGAGAAGCCTGTGAATGAGGGGGAACAAGGTGTTGGTGCATGTTCAAGCCAAGAAGCAGCTGGCAAGGTTAAGGTTTTTGTTTTTCTCTTTGATCTCTTCTCTCTTAAGTTTTTCTTTGTTTGCTATATTTTGGATCAAGTTCTTCATTGTAATCTTTCTTTAGGAAGAAATAAAAATTAAAAATCAGTCATCATCATCCATGTGTAAACAACGAGCTGGTCTTTGATTTTGATTCTCTATTTTGATAATACTGTTCTTGTCAATTCTTTTTAGTTTTTGATTTTACTTCTCTTTATTTGCTGTGCCTTTTCTTTTATTGTCATGTAATTTGGTTTAGATCATGCCATTAAAATAAGTATGTGAGAGGCACTTGTGTTTTCTCCTAGGACAAATAGATTTATAACTAATAGTATTAGCAGATCAAACGCCTATGTACACCTATATTTTCAAACATGAAGGGGGGCTGCTCCAAATTTCAACGAGCCATCCACCTGGGGCTAGCTATGGTGGTATACGAGGTGGATGGGGATTCGGGTAGAGCTGCTATGTTGGTTTGGAGCTATAGTTCTCTGGATTGTACTGAAAAAGGAAAATCTAAACGATGAACCATTTGTTGTGGAAGCTATTTAGGCCATTTGTTCTTATCAGTTTAACTTGCTTTTCGTATGCATATTTTTTCGTGTTCTTTTGCGCGCGCGCGTGTCCATGCACCTGCGCTTGTTCATGTGTGTTAAATAACAGACTTTTGCGAACACTTGGATGACCCTGGGCTGACTAGCTACTCTGTACAAGAAGAAAAATGAACTGTCAGTTTTTGTATGATCATTCTTCATTTTCTCCACCTCACTGCTCTATTATCTTGCTCTCTCTTTTTTTCTTCCCAGGTTGAACACTCAATAGAAATAGTTGAAGAAACTGATACTTTTCAACATTGGAAGCGGAGAAATCTCTTTCTAGAGATACCCTCAAGAACATTGGAAGACTCCTCGCGGGATTCTGTTGTAATCAGGATGCCCCCGACACCTAGTCCATCTCCTAGGAAAGTAAATTTTCTCCTGACACCTAGTTCTGTGGATGCAAGAGCCAGTGGTTCCCCAGCCCCCTCTTCATCAAAAGGCAAATCATCCTTAAAAAGTTTGTTACCTAAACTAAGCTTCAAGTCTCGAATTTCTACTTTAGATATTGAAAAGGCTGCCACCCTAGCTCCAGATGCTTCATCTATTCCACGGAAGAAACCTTCAATCTCAAGGTCATTGTCACTTACAGGGATCTTCACCCCTAGGATGAAGCAAACATCATCACTTCCCGTGACGCCAATTGCAAATTCTAAGGTAGAGTCTGCACGTGGGGGAAGCGTTGGTGGCATGCTTAATTCAAGTGTAAGTTTTTGTTTATTGAATGGATAAAGTGACCTAGTTGGTTGCCTTAATGGCCTTCAAAATTTTAAATGATGCATGTTGGTTAACTTTAGGACTATAGCTTGCTTATCTGATATAGCTATTTTCTTGTTCCACTGATCCTAAGGAGCAAGGGAGTTGGTTTACTTAAGTTGATCTTAACAGATAGCATATACTAATGGATCAATTAATTTAGTTCCCTATAATCTATTTCAGCGTCTTTTGGGTTATTCAATTCTTTGCCAACTTTAAATTCATTATTTTCTGTCCTCATTTGATAGATGTCTTTGCAGAGGAAAGGAACCCAGCGGCAGATATCTCGCTCACTCTCGGTTCCTGTTAATAATAAAGAAAGAAGCATAAAGAGGATGGACTCTTTTTTCCGCATGATTCCTTCAACTCCTCAAGCGAAGGAAGGAGATACAATAACAAATGCATCTCCAAGTGTTGATGCTGGTATGTTGCCATTATTTATTTTTTCTGATGGGCTTGTGCTTGTGCTTTTGGGCATTGCATATTTGTGTATCTGAAACTTCTTAGATTTATGTTTTGTCACTTTTGAATCCATTGAGAGTTGCTACTTGCTAAATGCCTGTATGTGCACTAGCACAATCATTCTATGTGGTTCATAATTTTTGAAGTGTTGTAACAATTGGTGGCATTTGGACTTCATTGTTATGATTTGTTTTCCTCATTCCTTGCAATCAGTAAACATCATAGCCGTTATCATTCCCCTCGAGCTAAGTGATTTGAAAACTTGGATCTTGAGAAGATGGGAGTACAAGCAAAACCTCAATTACACACCGGCATTTCTAAAGTTAATTTTATATATATATATATATATATATATATATATATATATTGAATGTCTTTTCTAACGCAAAAATAGGATATTTGCTTTTTACTCTGCATTGTCCAGTACCTGTTGTCGTTATCAACGAATTTATTATTCTATTCCAATGATATAGAAAGCAATGACGTTGATGGTGAGGACATACCCGAAGAAGAGGCTGTTTGTAGAATTTGTTTGATTGAATTGTGTGAAGGTGGAGAGACCCTTAAGATGGAGTGCAGCTGCAAAGGTGAACTTGCTCTGGCCCATCAAGAATGTGCTGTAAAATGGTTTAGCATCAAAGGTAACAAGATCTGTGATGTTTGCAAGCAAGAGGTTCAGAACCTGCCTGTGACTTTGTTACGAATGCAAGGTGTCTGTTCTAGAACTACTGGAGCAAGTAGAGCTAATCAGGAAGATGTTAATGGATACAGGCAAGTAAATTTCTGGTATATCTTCATACCTTAGAAAATGAAGTTATGATTCCTGTAATGGCTGAGAAATGGCAGGAGCGGAGAATTCAGATTCCTGCAGGCACTCATAATCGAACTCTGTTTTAAGATTTGTGCTTTTAGTGCTTTATCAAGGCAATTTATTAATTTTGTGGTAAACTCAAAACTGTAGTTTTGAATTAATTTTCACATCAAATCTAGATTGATATACCTGAGACTGACCAGTTTATATGCAATCAGGGTTTGGCAAGAAGTGCCTGTGCTTGTCATTGTTAGCATGCTTATCTATTTTTGTTTTCTTGAGCAGCTCCTGGTAAGAAAAGCCTCTTGACATCCCAATTTTGTCAAATTTTGCCTTTTCCTTCCTTCTCAATGCATTTTGTTTTGAAGGTTGAAAAGATGGGCATGGGAGCGATTGCTATATCCCTTCCTTTTTCTTGTGTGCTGGGCCTTCTCTCATCTATGATCTCATCAACTATGGGTAAGCTGGTTGTACTAAAAAAAATGAGGTTTGAATCCATAAGTACTGGAAAGATCTTACGTCAGAAATCACTTGCTGTGAATTGGAATACAATAACAGGTGGTGTCATATTACCACTTTGATTTGCTAGGTTGACCTGCTTGGTCTCATATACACATGCACACACATATGAAGGAAGTTATTTACCTTGTAGATTCAAATATTATGGTAGCAACTTCTCACTACAAAACTTTTGATTGGAAATCTAATGTTCATGGAAATCTTTCCTTACAGATTTCTCGCTTATTTATATAATTTCTGCTTCTCACCTTTTAGCTTTTTCTGTGCAGTAAGGAGAAGATTTGTTTGGGTTTATGCATCAATTCAATTTGCCCTGGTCGTTCTCTTTGCACATGTTTTCTACAGTTTGGTGAGTAATGTCTCATCTACTATCATTTCCAAAACACACATCCCACTTTCAAAACATAACAAGAAGAAGAAGAACAACTACTACTTCCACCACTAAAGTCTACAGCAATCATTTAATGTCCCAGCAAAGATTAAATAAGGAGCTAAATTTATTATATAGCTCTTTGGGATTGAAGGTTTTGTTGACTAGAGGTTTTGGTAACAGATTATAGGATTTGATGTGCAATCACTTCTAGCTGTTTTCTGGTGCCAACTCTCATAGCTTGTCTGGAATAAGTTAAAGAAAATTGTGTTGAAAATGTGATTCTGTGATTGCATTAAATCTCATCCCTAGATCAAAGGAAAGTCTACAAATAGCTGAAATTTAGATTTTGTCCTGGCTTGAGTTCTGACCTTGTTTGAACCTTAAGTTTAAGTGATCTTGCACTGGATATTCTCCATTTATTGGTCCTCTGATTAGATGCTTTCCACTCTTGTTGCTTTATGCCATGCAGGTCAATGTGCAAGCAGTTCTAGCCATTCTCCTTGCAACACTTTCTGGATTTGGCGTAGCAATGAGTGGGAGCTCCATACTCGTTGAGTTTTTTAGATGGAGAAGAAGGTGGCATGCACGACATTGGCAGCTGCATAGTTCCCAAGTAATTACTAGTCCAGGCCCATTTCAAAGAGCTGTAAATTCATCAAATTCATCAACTAGAGGCCATCATAACTTCCAGCCGAATGAAGTGGAAAATCCAGAAACTTTACGTCGGAGTTAAATTTTATCTCATTAGGAATAATTAAAATGCAAAGTGCTCTAGATGGTGTCTAAATGAAGCTAAGTGGCTTTGTAAATTGTGATATATCCTCAAGTAGGATCATGGTTTCTTCTATGAACAGAGTTTAAAATTTAAGTTGTTAGTTGATAGATAAAGTTTTAAGATATAATGTATATTATTTATAGAATATTTTTAGTTTGCTCTAAGCTATTAGAAGCTTGAAACATGTATTGTTTAGTGTTATTAATTAATGTTAATTAAAAACAAATAAAATGATGAGATTTAAATTATAACTATTTGATTATTAAAATTTTGATATTAAGTTAAAGAATCATTTCAGTGAGGTTTTAAAATATAATTTATATATTTTTTTAATATAATATAACTTATTTATCTTGGATATTAAACATTCAATTGTAATTTAACTTGGGTTTTTTCTTCTGTTAGTTTCTTAACTGTGTTGGTGTCCTAACAATCACTTCTGTCAGACATCCTCTTACTAAAATGGGAGGGGATGTCTTAACTTTTTAACAGTGCATTTGCTCCTTTATATGTGGCTGTCCAGTTGCCTAAATCACTAAGATGTTTATGTCGCTTGTTATCTACTAATTAGCAGCGCAGATTGCTGTTTAGTGAGTCTTGCATGCATGCGTTGAGGATGGCCCTGAAGCCAGGGTCGTGGAAGAAATCCATGGAGCACCTGCAGGAGGGGGATGAGTCCTGGGGTCTTGATCATGAGAACCGAGTACTGGTTGTTGCAGGCCTGGTTTAGAAGAAATAATTGAGGAAGAATGGGCAGTGATTCTTGGATTTAATTTGTTATTATATAACTGTGATCAAATTGTTCATAGAGAATTTGATTTCAAGAACTCTTAAGGTGCTGGTACTTGGCCTGGTGCTTGAGAAGATTTACTTTATCTCTCAACTTTCTGCGTTTAAATCCAAATCCCGAGGCTAATATGCAATATGATGGAGAATACATCTTTAAGAATATGTTCTTGGGTACAAGTTGTCTCGAAAACACCATTAATGTTGGGAGAACGTAGATGATTTTTGTTATTATTATTATCCAACACAAATTAAGTTCCTTAATTTCATAGACTGTTGCTTAGCTTTCAGTAATGGCGTGATTCATGTGACATCCAATCAGCCGCTGGACGAAGGAGGATGGAGGGTGGGGCTCTTGCAATTTTCACGTGAAACATGAATTTAGTGACGATATCATCAAACATCGAAAACGTGAATCTCGTGGAAGCTTTTACTCCATCTTCTGTCCGTGCATAAAACAATAGATCTCAACTCAGATTGATCTTTGATTTTGATTTTGGGTTAAGTTTAGTTTTTGGGTGGTTATTTAGGCTTTTTGAGGTCATCAATAAATTTATTTAACGTGTTTTTTAAAATGTTTTATAAGTATTTTGAGCAAAAATAAATTAGAAAACAGGTTTTTTATTAAAAAAAAAAAAGAGCATAAGTTATGATTTTCCAGTTATTATGGTAGCTTAAATCTAGGCAAAATAGATAATACGTCAGCTTTATTTATTATTTTTTTTTTTTAAGTAAAGGAACAGATATATCATCCATCCCAGCTACATATTAAAAAAAAAGGGGTGCCCTTGTGAAATGGGTCAGGAGGCTGGCTTGGCTTACAATGCCTATGAACGTCTGACCCTTTTTTTCTTCTATTTTTTTTTAATTATTTTAATTAATGTTTTTTTTTAAAAAACCTTAATTATATTTATATTAATACCCCTTTTTTATTCTATTTTTTTTAAATAATAGTGATTTTTTGGTTATACATTTAATTTTTAAATAGATTTTTGTATAGATAAACTATGTTTTTAAAAATAAAAAATATTGATATTTTTAAAATGTGTAACCATGTTGTTTTTTTTATTTTATTTTATTTAATCAATTTAATATGTTTGTCTATTTATATTATCATTTAATTAATTAGCAAATATAATCATTTAAATGTCTTATTTTTTTATATTAAATATCTTGATTTACATCTGTTTTTTAGTTTTTTAAATTTTATTTTTAGATATCATTAATTATTTTTTAATTATTTAATAGCTAACATAATACTTAGTTTATTTAAATATATGTATGCATAAGCTTTTTAATTTATTAAATTTTTTAAACTATAAAAAATAAAAAAACCTATATATATATATATATATATATTTTTATAAAAAAATAAAAAAAATTCACCCACGACAAAACCCATTTCATGTAGCTAGGCACACATCTAAAACGTGAGTCTCGTGGAAGTTTTACTCCATCTTCTATCCATGCACAGATAAGTTCTCGCCGACGAGAAATATATTACTGATAGATTTTTTTTTTTTGACGCGGTAATTAGTCCATGAATATGATGGTCAACAAGTATATGTTGACTTTCATATTGGTGGAGCTGTCACCATAAAATACTTTCCATATATATACTGTAGCATAGTGAGCCCTGACATTATACATGAGTGGTGAATGATTATTTTTTAATTAAAATAAGTGTTCAACCCCGTTTATATATATTTTAATTAATTTTATAAATTTAAAATTGATAATCATATAAATTTATTATAGAATTCAAATTTTAAATCATAAAAAAAGTAAATTTTTCTATCTTAAATTTTTATTATTGAAATGCATACTTTAGTATAGTGAACCATGACATATATGTGTGGGATTTGATTTTAATTGATTGGGTGGGCGTTTGCTCCTTTTTATAATTTTTTGAGTTGAATTCTTGTGACCAGTAGTAATCAGTAAGATTTCTTATTTTTTTCCTAAATACAGCACCTTGGAAGATAATTTAGTCTTAATCACTGTTTTAAAACTCCATCATGATCATTGCCCGGGTGTTTAAGGTTTGAGTTAATTTTTAATAAAAAAAATTAACTTAGTATAACTTAATCAAAAATTTGAATTGATCCTCAACCCAATTAGTTTAAGAAAAATTCAGTATTTTCTTTTTAAAATATATTATTTTTATTTTTTTATAAAATAAAAAAATTAAATTCATCTAAGTGATTTGTTTAACTGATAATTCGTGACTTATCCAAAGTTAATTACCGAGACAGATAATATATAAAGTGTTTTTATTAAATTAGCATAGGGGTATTTGAGATGGCAATCAAAATTATTTTTTAAAATATTATTTTTATAAAAAATATATTAAAATAATATTTTTTAAATTTATTTTTAATCTCAACCCATCATAATAACCTAATAATTAATTTAAAATAAAAAAATCGAAAATTTATAAAACCAACCGCAGCGCTTGGAATATACAGACAGGGGTTTGGTTGTCCGACGAGACGCCGCCACAGGGAATATGGTAATACGATCTCAGAAGGATTCTTTACTTATCTGGTTCATGCAATTGAAAAATACCCAACTAATTTCTTAATCTGTGTCATCATGTCTTAATTAAAACATGTTTTTTTTTTTCTAATTTGAACAGTAAAGGGACAATATTTTTCTAAAACATGATAATTTAATGACAAAATTGATAGTAAATGCTTCAATACTCCACAACTTTAATAATTCACGGACAAAAAATTCCAGTTAAATCCTTCATGTTTTGTTTATATATATATATATATATATATATATATATATATATATGAGTGCTGAACACATGGATGAATGAATGCAATCCGGTCCGAAATCCAAGAAAAATCATTCTAAAAAGGAAATAAAACATCCACAAAAAATAAAACATAGATAAAATATAAAGAATATTGGAAACATAATATAATTTGGTAAGTTAAGAGAAAATTCTTGGAAAAATCATGCATTATTTTCATATCTGTCGTCTACTTCTGTGATGATAAATGGTACCTGCTTCTGCTGTTGTTTTCACACAGGGAAAAAAAAATGCAATAAAAATGAATTAAATTTCTCAAAATCCTCAAACACAGGCAGAGATACTCAACTCCTTGGGAACTCTCTACCACCACTAGTTCACTTGTCCAGGTCCTTCTCCATCGAACCTTAAATTCTGGTCATTTTTTAGGTAACTATCACCTTGCCTAATCGTTCTCCTTCTTTTGCTTTTGAATTCACTCGCTATAGAATTCTGATCAATATTTTGGTTCTTGAAATCTTTTTTGTCTCCCTTTCCTTTTTCTTCCTCAGTTAGTGTTTAAGTTGCCAAAAGGAAAAGAAGAGAAAAGAAACGTTGCCCATTTGAAACTCGTAAGTTGTGTGTGAGTTGTTTGGCAGCAAAAAACATAACAAAAAAAGGGGAATTTTTTTTTTTTCTCATGTGATAGACTTGTGTTGTTTTATGATTGTGAAGGTAGGTGGAAATGGCTACTGGGGCAGTACCGGCATCGTTTTCGGGGCTACAGATGAAGGAATCAGGCTTAGGGTTTGGAAAAAGCATGGATTTTGTGAGAATTTGTGATATAAAGAGGATTAAATCCGGTAGAAAAAAGATTTCAATGATCCGAAACTCCAATACTGGTCGTGATATTGTTGAGCTTCAACCAGCATCAGAAGGGAGCTCTCTATTAGGTACTAAAACAAACCATCACATGTACTGTATGATTCCTATTTTTTAATCTGGGTTCTTTTTATTAGTTTGATTGCTTATATGATCAGAAATGATGAGTTGAGGCATTTATGCTGGTTTTTAATGTTATTGTTAATCGAATATTATTAGGGCTACAAGATATATATGCACAGAAAATATAAAGACCAGATTTTTATGTATTCGGGGTGTTAGTAAAGATAACCCTAAACTTTAATTGGGCGAAAATTTAATGTTTTTCTTCGCCTTCTTTTTCGGAAAAATAAAGCAATCTTAGGTTCTTCATGTCGGATATGAATTTTCATCTCTGATGCTTGCTGATTATTTGAATGCAGTCCCAAGACAAAAGTACTGTGAATCCATTAACAAGACTGTCAGGAGGAAAACACGTACTGTAATGGTGGGAAATGTTCCTCTTGGGAGTGAGCATCCTATACGGATTCAAACTATGACTACAACTGACACTAAGGATGTTGCTGCGACAGTTGAACAGGTTCTTTTCAGCTCTTTCTAATTGAACCATTGGTGTTTTATTGATCTTCCAGCTTAGCAAGGGATACCAACCATCGTAACTCTTCCTATTTCAACTTCTGTTTAAAAGATTGGCTTGTGATTATCTTCTTTTCCGGTACTTTTTTTAAAAAATAATAAAAAAGGTGGAGGAAAAAGTCTCTCGTAAACCCATGGTTCAATAAACAAATAACTTTAGTCATTTGTATAGTCCCATCTTGAAAATGATATGATCACTGGATCTGGTATTAAACAAATCTGGTTGTCTGTTGAAAATAGTTACTAATTGATCTCTCAGTACAATTCATTTTGATGAAAGACCTCGATCTTCAAGTTGATAGAGCATGTCTGTCAGGATTGCTTTCTTTTTTCTCAGCAGTTTCACTAAATTAATTGTTGTTTATTTTGGTAGGTGATGATAATAGCAGACAAGGGAGCAGATATAGTTCGGCTAACAGTTCAAGGGAAGAGAGAAGCTGATGCATGTTTTGAAATAAAAAACTCTCTCGTGCAGAAAAAGTAATTGTTTTTTTTCCCAAATAAATAAAAGGTCTGATAGACCATAAGGAACCTTACATCCATGTTTTATATGTGCCTTTTCACTAACTGTAGTATATGCAGTTACAATATTCCTCTGGTTGCGGATATTCATTTTGCTCCATCTGTTGCGTTGCGAGTATCTGAATGCTTTGACAAGATTCGTGTCAACCCAGGAAATTTTGGTAAGCCACAAGGCCCTTCTTCCATTTTTCTTTTGGTAATGAATACAGCTACTCTGAACTCACTGAGATGGTTCATTGCAGCTGATAGGCGAGCTCAGTTTGAGAAGCTGGAGTACACAGATGATGACTATCAGAAAGAGCTTGAGCATATCGAGAAGGTCAGACCATTCCTTTATCAAAATGATCACCCTTAAAAAGTTTTGAATAAGAAGTATAAATCTGTAGATGATCCTTGCCAAATTAACCTATTTTACCCGCTGAGTTATATATCATGTCAAAATGGCCAACATGGTTCCATGTCTAGCCATGAAGAGTGTGATAAACAAGTGAAGTGTTGTGTGGCAAGTATGTCAAAGTGAAGTGGTCAACAGATTGGAAATGAGACAAGTTTTGTTAGCTCTATCTGTCTCTGCCGAAAGCTATTTTAACTAAATCATAAACTTTAAGCTGTAAAGACAGGATTGTCAATTTTAAGCATTCGAATATAAATATGTATATAGTTACTTTTACCTGAGGTTTTGTGTTCTATTTTTTACTGTGCCAGGTTTTTACTCCATTGGTTGAGAAATGTAAGAAATATGGAAGGGCAATGCGTATTGGGACAAACCATGGCAGTCTTTCAGACCGTATAATGAGCTACTATGGAGATTCTCCTAGGGGAATGGTGAAAAATTATTTGCTCCCATAACGTTTAACACTTTTCTTCCATCTGTTGTACTTCTAGACATGGTATCATCATATTGAATGGCTTGTATCAAACAGGTTGAATCTGCATTTGAGTTTGCTAGGATCTGTCGGAAGTTAGACTTTCATAATTTTGTCTTTTCAATGAAAGCAAGCAACCCAGTTGTCATGGTCCAGGCATACCGTCTACTTGTAGCAGAAATGTATGTTCAAGGCTGGGATTATCCATTACACTTGGGCGTCACTGAAGCTGGAGAAGGTGAAGATGGGCGGATGAAATCTGCAATTGGCATTGGGACTCTTCTTCAGGTACCCCTACAACACAAAACTACTAATCCTTTAGAATCCTAATGATATGTTTTTCTGATAAATTTCTCAGCTTTCAAACACTCATTTGCATTTTGCTTAAAATGCATCTGTTTGTAGGTTACTTTAAGATGGAAATTTATGTTGTGAATGTGCTTGCGCTTCATCAAAATTGATTTCTTTATGGTTAAATATCATATCACTAGGAAGGCATTATGTGTGGTGTGATCGCTGTAGAAGTCAAGAACTCTGTTGAATGTGCAGGATGGATTGGGTGATACAATCAGGGTTTCACTTACAGAACCACCAGAAGAGGAGATAGATCCTTGCAGAAAGTTAGCTAATCTTGGTATGAGAGCAGCCAAAATTCAGCAAGGAGTGGTAGGTTCTATGGTGCACTTTAGCAAATTAACACAATTATGCTCTGTAAATTTGTCCATATGAAATCTTATTAGTTGACTTTTGGAGGAATTTTTTCAACCAGGCACCATTTGAGGAAAAGTACAGGCGTTACTTTGATTTCCAGCGCCGATCTGGTCAATTGCCAGTGCAAAAGGAGGTTGTCCTTCAATTTCTATGGAAATTTTAGAATTCGTTAGCAATTTATTTGATCATGATTTTAGAGCTGATTGTTCATGTAATTACAGGGTGAGGAGGTGGATTATAGAGGTGTCCTGCACCGTGATGGCTCTGTGCTCATGTCAGTTTCTCTAGATCAGTTGAAAGTAACCACCTAGCAGTACTCTTACCTTATATCTCTTTTCACTATTCTCCCTAAATTTTACTTTATTAATTTAGAGTGAAGCATTTGAAGGATTTTATTGAAAATTTTCTCTTTCCAGGCGCCTGAACTTCTCTACAAGTCACTTGCAGCAAAGCTTGTTGTTGGGATGCCTTTTAAGGTATGTTCTGACCTAATTCTATTGCATTGAAAGAGTAGTGTCTTGAAGATGATTTCTGAATCCATAATTGTTTTTATTGGCAAAAATATTTCTGTTTAGGATCTGGCAACAGTTGATTCAATATTATTGAGAGAGCTCCCACCGGTGGATGATAACGATGCTGTAAGAACCCTAACTTTAGAATTAGATGAATTTACTAGACAGTCAGAATAACTCAATATTTATACTGTATCGTGACTAGCGGTTAGCGCTCAAAAGGCTGATAGAAGTTAGTATGGGGGTAATAGCTCCTTTATCAGAGCAGCTAACGAAGCCATTACCCAATGCCATGGTTCTTGTCAACCTTAAGGAGTTGTCAACTGGGGCATACAAGCTTTTGCCAGAAGGTATTACTTTTCTGCAATTGTCACATTGTTGGTTTCTTATGCTCAACGTTGTCATTTATTCTATTTTCTGTGCTGAATTTTATTGAAAACTTTTGAGTTTTACATCTCAGGTACACGCTTGGTTGTGTCTTTGCGTGGTGATGAGCCCTATGAAGAACTGGAAATTCTTAAACACATTGATGCCACGATGCTTCTTCATGATCTACCCTTTTCAGAAGACAAGATTGGCAGAGTGCATACAGCAAGAAGGTAATACTGCTCTTCACTTGAATTTAATAATATGATCATTAACCGAAGCAGTAAGATAATACCAAGCCATCAGTACATCTACATTCAGATAATGTTTGCCTGAGAGAAGCCTTCTTTCTTAAACCATTTTGTTGTTGATTGCTTCAACCTTCAACTACTTGCCTGTTGGTCATTTATGTCAGCAGTGTTAATTATATTGCTGAATAGACCCAAACTAATGCCTAGGGTGTACCTAGTGACCCAACATGGTAAACATGATTCATTTCTATTTTCAATTCTCTCCATTGTTCATTTGTTTTTTAATATATTTGTGTGTTATTTTCTAATTGCAACAGGATTTTTCACCGACTTGTGAACTCTCCCTAGTCCTGACAGTTCAAACTCTATCTTGGCTGCAGGTTATTTGAGTATCTTGCAGAAAATGCTTTGAATGTCCCCGTGATTCACCATCTTCAGTTTCCAAAAGGGATCCACAGGTAATCATGAAGCTTTCAATATTCCTTGAATGCGATGCATGCATGATTTGTTTTAGCTTATACTATTTTCTTCTCTTTGCAGGGATGACTTGGTCATTGGTGCTGGCACAAATGCTGGAGCTCTTTTAGTAGATGGTCTAGGAGATGGTGTCCTAATAGAAGCCCCAGACCAGGATTTTGATTTTCTCAGAAGCACATCTTTCAACTTATTACAAGGTTGCAGAATGAGAAATACAAAGACGGTATGAAGGTTTTCAAAAAAAAAAAAAAAAAAAGATGTGTTGACTTGCTTAGAGATAAGGTCTTATTAATCAATTGAATTGCTTAAATCTCATCAGGAATATGTCTCATGCCCATCATGTGGAAGAACTTTGTTTGATCTTCAAGAGATAAGTGCACAAATACGAGAAAAGACATCACACTTGCCCGGTGTCTCGGTGAACAACCAACACCTTTGAATTATCATTTGATTTATGTTGATTAGCCTTATTTTCTGATAAAATATGTAATTTGTCTTCTTGCTTTTCTTTCTTAGATCGCGATCATGGGTTGCATTGTGAATGGCCCTGGGGAGATGGCTGATGCAGATTTTGGGTATGTCGGTGGTGCTCCTGGAAAGATTGACCTTTATGTTGGGAAGGTAATAATGCTATCCTGCTTTGAAAATTCATATGGGCATTTATCAATCTATGCTGATGAGTAACTTGAATCATTAACATCTGAAGGTGAGTATGATATCATTTAGTTTATGGATCTTTGAACCTACTAGCCTAAACTTATGCAGGATGCTCTAAAGTTTGCCATCTTCCTGCTGAGTTCATTCTATTAAGCGTGTTGGCCTGTCCATTGACTAGCTTGACCTTTTAGGCTGGATGTTCTAACGGTTGTTTTTAATATATGAATTCAACAAACAATAACAATGTGGTAGACTTCAGTACTGCATAGAACCCCTGCCCTCTGCAAACCTGAAACCAGCTTCTCTTTCGCTGACATGTGTTTTTTGACCTAGAAAGGTTTCTGTGGCATGATACTGATGCTGTTCGGCATATATTTCTCCGACTCTTCACGGCTTAAACAGCCATCTCTCTGCCATTTTATAGTTACCATGATGAATCACTAATAGCATGCTCTCAGATAGATAAAGGAATCATTCCCAATTCGAGAATGCCGTTGGCATGCATGATAGTAGATTAGGGTTAAAAATGTGGTACGAGGTTTGTTCTTGATGTTGAATGATGGATGGCATTGATGGTCTCAGACGGTGGTAAAGCGTGGAATTGAAATGGAGTATGCCACCGATGCATTGATCCAGCTTATTAAAGACAATGGCCGCTGGGTGGACCCTCCGGCAGAAGAGTAAACTGATGGTTTCAGTCGACAGATAGGAGGAATAAACAAAGAAGGCAATCTCATCATTGTTATCCTGTTGCTGTGTCCCCATGTGGAAAGGAAAATAAGTTTCCATGCAATTTATTATGATGTATCTCATCCTCTATTTGTACACACCAACAATTTCATGATTCCTCAATTATATATAGCAGTTACTCATTTTCAGGCATTTTTGTGCCTTGGGTTTTATCTTAAACATTAAATATAAACAAAATTTTAAAAATAGGAGATGGTTTGGAAAGGTCCCAGTATTTTGTTGAGGGTGCTAAAAAAATCGTAAATATTTGCTAGATCAAATTCAATGTGTTAAAGATTATCTATGTAAAATATGTAAAATTCATTTGACTTTTTTAGGGCTTCCAAAAAAATTTGAGATAATTGCAACCTGGTTTCTGTTTTTTATAATTTATTAAGTTTTTATTGTCCAGAAAATACACTTTCCGACTAGAGGTGAAGAGTATGTCTAGTAGAATACTTCTTTTAACCCATTTTGAAACGGTTGGTGTTTGCCTGTTTGGCATCACCTCATCTTTTTTTTATTTTGATTAAGATGGATGTTCAAGTCAGTTTTTTAATGATGATGATATTAACAATTACATGATTTTTAAAATTCCAGCATGATAAAATAAAATTGATACAACACAATATTCAATAAAAAAAATATATCAAAACTTTAATAATATTATTATTAATATATTTAAAAAGATTTTGACAAGATAAATCTATTTAAAAATATTAATATATTATTAAATAGCTTGCGCAACTCTCTGATTTTTATTAATAACTCTTAATATTATTATATTTATTTCAATGAGGTTTTATTAATTATATTAGTAATATTATTGTAATTTTTTTTTAATATCATTGAATTTACCTCGCGCGACTCTAGATTTTTTTTTTCTATCTCTATTTAATTTTATTTTATGTAGTTGTAAGTCACTTCTATGATATATAACTTTTAAAATTACGGTATTTTTTAAAATATTTTTTTTGTTATATTTTTTTTTTTATGCTAGAATCTTAAATGCTATAATTATACTTCGGGCTTACCAACCCCTATTTTACGATAAAATGAAAAGAAAGCCTAATTATTATTTTTAATAATATTATCGTAATTTTTTTTAATATTATTAAATTTATCTCATGCGACTCTAGAATTTTCTCTCTCTCTCTAATCTTGTTTCTCGTAATTTTATATAGTTGTAAATGACTTCTATGATATACAACTTTTTAAACTGTGGTATTTTTTAAAATATATTTTTTGCAATGTATTTTTTTATTATTATTATGCTAGAATCCTAAATCCTATAATTATACTTCGTGCTTACCCCTATTTTGCGATAAAATGAAAAGAAAGCCCAAAAAAATGTGTAAATCATGAAAGTAATAAAAATCATAAAAATATAACCATAATAATAGAACATTGATATTCATTGCTAAAAAGAAAGGATGAAAAAATAGAATCGTAACCTCCTCAATATACAGAAATCATAATGAGCAAAAAGAATTAAATTTAAATAATAATTCAGATTCAGAGAATCTCTCTTCTAGCAGCATAACCATAATCAGACCTTCGAATGTTATCTTGTCTCTTCTTATAAACCAATCCTCCCAATCCAACCATACACGCCGCCGCTATCACTCCCACTACTATCCCCGCCTTCTTCCCTCCACTCATTCCCTTCGATTCTCCTTCACCCTCACTTCCTTCGCCCTCACTTCCTGCGTCCACATTGTTGCTGTGATTGATCTCGCTCCCTTGCGCCGGCGCTGATGCAGGCGCTGAGCCTGGAACAACGGACGGAACCAGATCTGAAGGGGGTGGTGCTGGTGGGGATGCCAATGGAGAATCTGACGGAGATCCAATTTCTGGAGGAGATGGAAGAGGAGGAGATAGAAATGGTGAATTGGCGGGGGCGGCGGATTCTTCGGTAGATGGAGATGGAGATGGTGACTGTTCAGGTGTTTCCGCGGAGGAGTAGGAGGAGATTTGCAATAAAAACAAGGCTAAAACAAGCACTAATCCAGTGATGCTACCCATATTTGAATCTGAACTAGAACTAGGAAATGGCCAAAGAGCGAGAGAGAGAGAGAGAGAGAGAGAGTTGAGCAAGTTTGGTGAGTACAGCAGTAGATCTGGAGGGGGAAGGAAGTTTAAATAATAGACGGGTTTTTTTTTTTTTTAATCGCGTGAGGGAAGTGTGTGAAAGTGATCGAATACTTCGTACCTTTACTCTTAATATTATAATAATTCCGTCCATGTTCTTTTGGTTTTTCTAATTTTACCTTTTATTATCGTCACTATTATTTTAATTTTTTAACGTGGTTGTCCAGATTATTTTACATGTATCTCAATTAATTTTATAAATTTTAAAATTAATAATTATATAAATTTTTAATAATTATTATATTAATAATTATATTACTTAAACTTGAAAGTAAGGAGAATCAATCTCAGGCAGTAGGAAGGACAGCTGTTGGAGAGTTTGGAGATTAGAGGGATGAAATATAATATAATATACACTGCAATAATTAACCGACAAAGAGATTGATGCTAACTAACGGAATTGTGTTTAAGATCTAAGTAAATTGATTAATAAGATAATAAAATATGATTATTAAGGATAATTACTTCCAGGATATCACGGTAAATGCGGGATGCGATTTCTTTTTCGGTACGATATTTATAAAGTTTAGTTTTTATTTATTTAAAAGCCAGCTAACGCTATCTTGTAGTTGGAACACAGGGCGTATCTTATTTATTTCTAGGATGGCAATTAAAAAAAAAATATTCACAATCACAATCAACAAAAAGTAATAAGAATTCACTTTATTGAAAACTTATTTTTTTATATTTTTTTTATGTGTATTTATTTTCTCTACAAGTATCCATAAAACATCATAGAATTTTATTTTATTTTTTTGTAATTTTTATCTTCGCTGCCTTCTTGTCTCTAAGATAAGATAATTGTATGGTTAAGAAAATACTTATCCTAGATATGAATTTTGAAGGTGGGGAGACTGATGGTTGTGAACCTAATCTTTTATAATTAAAGCACAAGAATAAATTAGGTTTATTGGTTTCAGTATTTCAAAAATATTTTTAAAAAAATTTAAATTATTTAAATTATTTTTATTTTAAATTAATATTTTTTAATGTTTTCAGATATTTTAATAAGTTGATGATAAAATAATTTTTAAAAAATAAAAAATATTTAATATATTTTTAAATAAAAAATATTTTAAAAAATAATCATAATTATATTTTTAAATACCCTAAATGAAAAGCAAAAGGTGGACATTGCCTTGCTTATGGGCAAATCTTCCATTTTTTTTTCCCTTCTATTTGGCAATCATGTAATGGACTCCCACTTTAAGTTGATCGCAAGTGTAGTTAAAATTAAGTAAATGGCAAGTTGACCCCTTAGATTATGCCGCACTTTCTCACGTGGAAAGAAGAAGTTGACTGTTGGTTATTTAAATTCAATTCCGAAATTATCGCTACAAGTTGCAACGCACCGTTTCATTAAGATTGATGCTCATCGTTTTGCTGAATACCTAGGGCTGAGCATCTTCGGTTCGATCTAATTTTAGACCAAAATAAACAATCAAACCGTTTTTTTTTTTAGTTTTTGAACCGAACCGAACCGAAAACCGGTTCAAACCGATTAATTTCGATTCGAATCGGTTTTTTTCCCTTCCAAACCGGTTCAAACCAAACTGCAATGCCAAGATGCCATCCTCTAAGAATCAACAACGTTGTTCTCGTTGTTACAACTTCTTGCAAAGGAAAAAATAATTGCAAAAAAACAGTATCAATTCTTAGCAATCACTGCTTTGATTTTTATGGATACTTTTCAACTTCTGGACTTGAAATAATCCTTTTCTGGCAATCGAGGTGGGATTTGATAAAAGCCCATGACCCATGAAAGACAATCAAGTAAATCAATGGAAGAATCATCATTCGTTCATCTCTGACATGGCAAGTTTAAAAGATGACAAATGAGAGACAGAAAGCATGGAAGATTGGAAGAGAAAAGGACAAATTTTACTCAAATATTAAAAGGAAATATTAAAGCTTTACTTGTAATCTTTACCTTTCCTTCACGTTGAGAGATGAGAGACAAAGAGAGCATTCAGGCTGTAAATGAAGGGACCCTTCAATGTGAAAGCATTCAAAGACTTAAGGAGGGGAGATGGCGGCTGTGTGCAAGGGAAAGAAATGATAAAGGTCTGCTAGGGTTGTTGACAAATGGGAGGGAGGGGTGGCCCGTGCTTGGTTTATTGATTTTTTTTTTTTAAACTGAACCAGTTCGGGTTGGCCGGTTCAGGCACACCAAAACCGGAAACCGAACCGAACCAAATTTTCTAAATATTTTAACCGGTTCAATCGGTTTTTTGTACTAGTTCGGTTTTTTTGGTTAATTTTTTTTTGATTTTCTCGGTTAAATCGGTTTTTCAGTTTTTTTACTTACCCCATTACAATACACTGCTTCCATTACTCGTGCTACGCATCGTTTAGTATGCTTTAGAAGAAAAATAGAAGACGAAGTTAATTGCTCTCGCAAATTGTTTGGGCTGTTATATAACAAAGATGTAGCAGCATTTGAGAAGTTGATGGAAAAACACTAATGAGAAATTAAAAGTGAATCCCTTTATGTTCTTCATCCCTGTCTACTCAATTATTCTACAGAATTTCTTTACAAATTAGTCTCATTAAATCCAATCAATCGCTGAATTCATTGATTACAAGAGAGTTATCCATCACTCCTGTAATAAGTGTTATTAGAGCAAATCTTACACTTACCTTAAACATGACACATGATACTAGAGCAATTGACTTTAACCGACTAGAGGATTTCATTGAAGCAGTTAAGAAGAAAACTAGTTAGAAGTATGAGCAATTGATGGACCTATTAAAAATACAAAGTCATAGGTTGGATCATACCATCAAAAGTCAAGAAGCTCATATTAAAGATATTAGGGACCTATTAAAAGTACAAAGTCATAAGTTAGATCATGTCATCAAAAGTCAAGAAGCTCAGATTAGAGATATCATGAACATGATGAGTACCATGGCATAATAGATAAAGTTCACTTTGCAAAAGTTTTTTCCGGTTCAAGGTAGCTCCAGCCAAGGCAAAGACAAACAGACTTGCATCCACGAGGGGATCAGATTCCAGAGCTCGTCTTATGATTGAAGAAAGAATCCTTGCTTATAAGATGCATAAACACAAACACTTGTTTGCAGTATTTTAGGGTGAAGATGTGTGTAAATAGATGTACAAATAGCTGCATAAATGTACTTAATATGTGGAAAAGCTTAAAATAGCATTCTATTATATAGATGGTATTGCTCTTTACTAGTATAAAAAAATTATAAAAAGTGTAGGGGACCAAAAAGTAAGTTGTGAAGAGTATGTAGAAGCTATATGTTTACATGTATGGAGGATAAGAGGATCATTTAGAAAAGTTGATGGATTTGAAGCAAATTGAAGGGTTGGAAATGTATGTCTAGGATTTTGATATATTGTGGAATAAGATTGAGATTAATGAAAAACAAGTATTAGTTATCTTTTTGGGAGGGTTGGAAGTAGAGATTAAAAACACAACAAAGATATTTGATTCAAAAACCCTTAAACACACATATAACTTAGCCTGAATACAAGCAAATACTTTAGCTTTTAGATCCATTAAGTCAACTAGGTTATATCGAGTTAATTCTAACATATTTAAAAAGATTTTTGTATTAGAAAAAACATTAACAATGCCTATATATATATATATAACATGTAAAAAAAATAATCTGAATCATAATGTAGTGTGATGTGAGCTAATGATCTAGTTTTTTTAAAAAATACCTATAAGTTTTTCACTACATACGCACTCATATCTCATTATGGATTCATATAATGAAATTATTTTCTCTTAGAGGGCAAAATTATTTAGCTTGACTCTTTAGTCATTATAAGAATGAATGAGGTTAATCAATATTTTTACATCTTTGTTACACAGTGTAATTACTAAATTATTTTTGAAAAAAAAATTACTTTAATTAAGGGCATTTTTAGTTTTTTTATTTCTTTTGTATAATGTAATAACTTACATGCCCCTCGAAATTAAATTCTTTTGCTTTAGATACAAAGGTACCTTTATCATTTTCTCTTGGTTTTTCTTGTTAATCTCATGTGGGGTTAGGGGTAATTGGATATTTTAATATGTATAAAACATAATTTAAATAAAAAACTTGGTTGGTGCCACCATAAGAACTTTAACATCGCCTTCCAAAGCAGCGTTCGAAGTGCATCGTCGCTCCTGTCACAGTGGTGATGCGCGTGCCACTAAAAGATAAGCAGTTGAGCTGTGGTTGTGCATTTTCTTTGACCTCCATTGTTCCTCTCTCCCATCCTAAAAAAACACGATGGTCATTGTAAGAAAACAAAGAAGCCTGGTCATTTGTTTGTTGAATCAAATTAAATCCTCATTTTTTTATTGCAGTGTATTTAATCTTGATTTTTTTGTTGAATTAGTTTTTGTTTTCAATTTCATCACTTGACATATGATTTTTATATTTAATTTGGTTCTTATTCTTTAATATATTTTTTTGTTATTCTTTTTTAATTGAAATTATTTCTCTATTCCATCCCTTATGATTTATGTTATGTTATTTTTTTTATCAAATTTGATCCTCATTCTTTTTAAATCTATTTTTTTTTCTTTTTTTGTTTAATTCTTTTTTTCAATTTTGTCACTAATTATTTTGGTTGGTTGGGAATTTGATATTTTTTTGGGGTTTACCTTTTATGCTGTAATATCTGGTCTCATGATCTGTGTCATAAGTCTTGAATATTAGACCAGATTAGCTTTAGTCGTTTCTAAGTCCTTTTTAAAAAATAATTTTTTAAATTTTATCCATCATCATTGGGTTTGTTGAAAATCGATATTTGTTATTTTTTTTAACTTTCTTTTCTATGAATTTCTCTTGGTATTATGTCTTGGGTCATGAATTCAACAGGTTTACTAGGGTTGACCTAAACCTTTTTTTTCATTAATTTTTATTTTTTTCAATTTCATCCTTCAATATTATTTTGGTTTGAGAATTGAGCTCCGCAAGTTTATTCAGTTTGCTTTTCACAGGGTTATCTTAGTTCTATGACTAGGTTATAGATTTTGTTTGATTTTCACTTAAGTTAGATGATAAAAATAGTTTATGTCTAGTTCCTTTAAAAGTTTTTTTTTTTTCTAAGAATTCACCTATATGTTGGCTCAGATATATTCAAGTTAATTTCTTCTTTGTTTTTTAAAATTATTCTTTTTTCAATTTTGTCATTTATAATTTTGTTTATTTGAAATCGAGATTCAATTATTTTTTTCTATGTAATTATCTTAATCTCATTTAATTTTTACTTTGTTACTAAATAAGATTATTGAGATGTTTTAGGAATATTATAAGGATATATTTTCATAATATTGACAAGCATTTATGTTTTGCATTGAATCATTGTTGATTTTTTTCCACTTTATTTGTTGTCAATATCTTATTTTCTAATTATATTATTAAATTAGTTGAGCTTATTAACTCATTCGAGTTAATGACCAAAATCATATTTTTTAAAAAACAAAATTGACATCACCTTGATATTTTTTTTATGTTAAAAAGAAAACTAGATCGACATACGACGTAGTGCGAGCCATAGTTAAATTTAAATCGAGTTATGTATATAGTGGACAACCATCAAGTGAATAAAATGATTCACCCGAGGTTGGAGGTAGAAAAAAGAATAGCTATCAAACCCTGCCTGAGAGTTGATTTGGCTAAGAAGCCAGTTCCGGTTCACACGGGTTGATTCAGGTCAACCTGAGAAAAATTAAAAAAAAAAAAAAGCTTTTGAGATTTTAATATCCCATATGAAAAGGTTAAAAAATAATACATGTAGATATATATTATATATGTTGTAAATAATAAAATTTAAATAATTTCAAAAAAAAATAATTTATTCCACATTAAAAAAAATTATCTTTTTCTTTTAAGTTAAAATACTTAAATCAAAAATATTTTTATCCCTCTATAAAAAAACACAACTTTATATATATATATATATATATATATATATATATATATATATATACACACACATCTCTTTGAGGTTTCATCAGGTCACAAGTTGACCCGGTAAATTAGGCAAAATTTACCGGGACAATTGCAAGCCTGGCTTTTACCTACCTTAGACCTTGCCAGGACCTAATTCTAGGCAAAATTCACCAGTTAATTGTAAGCCTAGCTTTTACCTACCTTATATCAGGCAGAGTCTCAGGTCAGCCCATCAGCCTGAATCCGGTAACCATGGAAAAAAGGTGATGGGTTCAAACATTTCATATCAGGGGGGGAGGTGGAGCAAAATGGTCGTATTCATTGCCATTCTTGCAATGGGGACTTGACTCGTTGACCGATCGGGAAGGACTTCTTTGTTTCCGACCCTCCAGGAAACTCGGCCACGTATAATTAGCTTTGCTTGCCTAAGAATTAAAAACTTTGAAATACAATTTCCACTCGTGCAGAGCCCACCACCAGAACCAATGCGCATGGAATTGACTGGAAGAAGAACCCGCATAGATCTGGGAAATTCAGTTCCTCAACAAGTGCACATAACAGGAACCAGGGAAGAGACGCCCAGATTTATTAAACTCTTCCAGAAAACCTTCAGAAAACGAAGCAAAATTCAGAACGATAATACATAATTCAATTTTTTCCCAGTCAGTTTCACTGAGGATGGGGTGTGGTAGGTTGGTGGTCACAATAGATTTTCTGCTTTGGATATTTCTTACACTACTCGCTCTATTTTCTGCTGAAACTACTGCCTTAACCTTACAAGATACATGAATTAGCGAAGCACATAAGATCCTCACAATTCATCTTTCGCATCTCTCTTGTTGCTCTCAATGCCGTCTTTGGCATCTGAACTTTCTGCTTTTGATGTTGAAGCTGGCTTTTGGAGCTTGAATGGAATCGATGCGTGTTTCTTGATGAACTTATAAAATGCAACCACGGTACGATCAGTGTCCACGGTGATCTGCCCGACACCAATAATCCAAAACATATCACAAAAATATACTCCAAATTTAAATGCTATAATGGGCAGAGGCCATAGTGAAAACACAATGTCAAATTTGTAACAGCCACTTACTGGATCAAAGCTCTTGTTTCCAGCAGGAAAGAAGAGGAGCGTGGGAAACCCATCCGACTGCATGAAGAAAAAATAAGTGAGTACAATTTCACTACAACTTCCTCTTACTTTTAGCTTTGAGATTTTGCACTCCAACACCATTAAAAAAAAAATTTATTGTGCATTGAATTGAAAAGGAAAAGTACTCAACCGTCCACTTTCCACTCTATATAGAAGTCAATGTTTTCAGAATTGCCAAGTCATTGATTTGGAAAATGGAGATGATCAAAGATTCAGAGATTGAACCAGGAAAAAACAAATTAAGTAAATCGATTATGTTTAAAATATATGAAATATAAATACGCTCCAACACAAACAGCTTTGGAACAGTAGCGGTCTTAGTTCAAGCCTCTCTCCTGTACAAGTTAGTCTATAAAGCAAACCCAACCAAACCGTGTTTACTAGTTTCTGGTCAAACAACTTCATTCACCTGTCTTCAACTGAGTTTGACTTCTCCAGGTAAAAACTAGGGGTTGCAAGTGGCATTCAAGGTACATACCTAGGCATTTTAAGGCTCCCAACATTGGGCAATTATAAGTAGGAAACCATGGGTATCCAGTCTGAATTTAATCCTCCATAGAAGTTTATTCCCAAATTATTTTACTCACAAAGGACACTCATCTATTATAAATCCAAGTTCTAAAAACAACAAACTGCTATATTAAAAACACAAAGGCAAAACAAGTTCTTGGCATTTTCAAATCCCATGCCATAGATCAAATTGAAATACAAGTACCTTTGCCCTGGGATGCTCATTTGTTGTTCCATCCATCTTGGCTATAACAATAGACTCAATGCCCCTCAAATGTGTGGCAAGTTTGTTGTATGTTGGCTCCAAAGATTGGCAATGCCCACACCATGGTGCATAGATCTATTAAACCAAACAAACATTTAAAAAGCGCACAAGTAAAAAGAACCAAAAAGAGAATGGGTCAATTCATGCACTTATCAGTCGCAACAATACCTCAAGAAGAACATCCTTTGACTCATCCAAAACAATTTCATCGAAGTTATTCCCGACCACTATCTTTACATCCCCATCATTCTACAACAATCAAACACCATAAAAAATGTCAGATAATAAGACAAAATAAAATAAAGCAATTAGTTCTTCTTGAATAAAAGAATGATTAAATAAATAAACTATCTGAGAAAACAAAACTTAGCAACTCACTGATTCAGGAACTGGATCCGACTTGAAGAAAGGCTTGAGCTTGTCTTCAATGAAATCCTCCCCAAAAGCCTGAGAGAAGATAAAAAGATCAAAATGTTACAGATTTTGGCATTGGCATACCTGTTCATTGAACTCATCAAAATAGTAGGAAAAGCAACCTATGAACGAACAAATGGATGCATGAAGAAGAAGAAAAACCATTACCCAACCACAGTTAAAGCTGAATATAAATTGGAGACCATAAGGAGAAAGTTCCCACCTTAATCTTGTCCAAGGTAACATCCCCATCAAGTACAAATTTTTTAGCATCATCATTTCCTGTGTATGCAAGAACCTACATAGAAATTGATACCAACAAAAGATTCAATTGCACCACACATATGAAATTACCAACAATCAGTATCTTAAATTCGTACTGAGAAGAAATATTACTTTGGGGGCAGTTCCACTGATACCGAAATATTCTGAAACAGGTTTCCCAACATCTTCATTGTCCATTTCCACGTATACAAAGATAAGCTGCAGTCCATGATATATTACAGTTATATCCCACAAAGTTGTCTAAAAAATAATTGCATGTCTATTATCAGCAGCAAAAGGTATTAAAATGAAGGTTACTAGTTATTGAACTCAAGTTACCTTTCCCTTGAATAATCTGGCTGCCTCTTGAAAAATTGGGACAACTCTTTCTGAATCATTTGAAATTGCAAACAGCAAAAGCTGAGAATAAGAAAATATGGGACCATTGTTCAGATTAGTACACTTTTAGAAACAGCATACTTGCACTCAGAAGTCCAAAACAAAGCAATGTGTATCCAAACCTGCTTCTTAATTGTACTCTCAAAAATCAAAGGGGCACTTTCCCTAGTAAAAATGGTCACCAATGGCAGTTTGTTGGCAAATACGAATTCAGCTATCTCAGACTTGGAAAAATTACCATCTGCAGAATGAGAAACTGTATATAAGAGCAATGCCCATTACAAGATTAATTTTAAGAGTTCCAACAAGAATGGGAGTAGGGAAGAACAAACCAAAAACACTCAGTTTCTCAGCCTCTTTCTTAAGCATGACTAAAGCTGGGCGTTTAGCTTGTGGGTCAAGGTGGAAAAGCTTTGCCACATCAGGATTCACAGTTTGGTAGAAGCTGACCTCATCTTCAAGTCTTGAAGCAGCAGCAAGTTCCTCACTTTCAGGACCCTGTTTTTTTTTTTTTTTTTTTATGAAGTAAACTAGCATAGAATCAATTATAGAACAAATGCACATAATGTTCTAACAACTACGATAATCTCAAGATGTGAAAACCATTCAAGAATCAGCTCATGAGTTGTGCCTTTTCCATTTCTAAATTTGATATTCATGGTCAGAACTATTTCTGCAAAAAAAATAAAATTAAGCTAACACATGTTCTACACAGCAGATCTGTACCTTTGAATATGATGCAAAACTCAGAGCATAAATTGCCTAAATGATCCACAGTGAGAAAGGAAATTGCTACTTGACACTGAAGCGATTAATTTGAAATTGTAACGCAGATCATAAGTTGAAAGACATGAAACAAAACTAGGATGCATTGTTGTGAAACCAAACCAAACCGGGAAATAGTGAAAGCAGCAAAGCGTACCACCAAAGAGTTGAGGAAGCCCAAGACAAGTTTAGTTTCAGAAGTCAACAAACGTTCAGCATCATCCACTGTTGTTATGTTGTAAATACCAGGTCCTATTTTCTTCTTGATCCATGTCACAATTCCATCTCTACATCACATTGCATTCGATTACATCAATCGTAAATTTATATATATATATAAAAAATAAAAAAAAATAAAAAACACAAACACTTACTTGTTTCTTGGGCCAGGATAAGGCCTGTGTACTCCATCAACAAAGAAATAAACAGTAGGAAAGCCTTGAATATCATATTCCTGAGCCAACTCATTCTCTTCCGTTGCATCCACTTTAGCCAACATCACTCCTTCCGCTTTCAACTCCGTAGCAGCCGCCGCATACTCGGGAGCCAGCGATTGGCAGTGACCACACCATGGCGCGTAGAATTCCACCATCACAAACTTATTCTTAGTCACAAAATCACTGAAATTCCCTTCCTTCAAAACGACGACGTCCTTGTCGTCAATCTCAGGCTCCTTGTAAGAATCCAATTCGGAATCATCGAGATCAGAGTAGTTGTCGAGGTCATCTTCGTTGTCGAATTCTTCGTCGAATCGGTCCGGATCGGGGTAGTGGTCGTGGTCGTGGCCGTCGCCATGAGGAACGGCGTCGGTTTCTTCTTCGAGGAAACTAAGATCCTCATCGTCATCTTCGGCGGCGGCGTTTTGGAGTTTTGAGAGAGAGGGAGAGAGCTGAGAGAAGAGAAGGAGGACGGTGAGAGAGAGGAGGAAAATGAAGCGAGTCGACATTGTGTTTTTTTTTAGATCCAGTAGAGTGAGAGAGATCTGATAGCGGCAGCGAGCGCGGTGCCAGTAGGAGGGGTTTATAGAAAGAAAGGGAAAAAAGTCAATGTTAAATTGGAGTGTTTGTAGGTGTGGAAATGTTTTTTTTTTTTTAAAGTGATTTTTATTTAAAAATAAATTAAAATAATTTAAAAATATAGAAACAATTATTTAAAAAAATTCTAATTTTCATGAAACGTTTTTGAAACGTAATTCTAAAGGCGCTTCTCAAGTCAGCACAGCTCCAAGTCCTGGACGACGTCGTCTTGATATTTATTTTAGCCAAAGCGAGTTTCCTATTTCCTCCGGCTTCTCGGGTGTTTTTACTACAGTTACAGCTCAATTTGAAGAGTGCCGGCGTGCGTGAGAAGAGCATACGGTATGGAGGCGCATGTGATGTGAGGGGGCAACAGCAAGACGAGAAGAATGAGGGAGGGAGGAGATATCCTTGCGTTACCCACCTCGATCACGCTTTCTATACTAGGCCAGGAAAAAAAAAGAAGAAAAAAGGCAGGCAGAGAAATAAAATCAATCTTTCATCATATCCTCACCAGGACGTTCTTTTATCGTCTAGTGACTTTCTTTTTTCATTTCAATTACCTTGTTGTTTTCAATTTAAAAGACCATTATTCTAAAATTTTCACAGGCTAGTTGGTAACAGTAATAAGTATTTTGTGTGTAATTTAAAATTTTTTTCTCTGTTTGTTAAAAGAGTGTAAGATTATATAGAAATGATTTGAGTTTTTTTTTTTAGTTCAAAGCTATTAATTAAGTAAAACACTAAACGGAAAAACTTTATGTAGCTAGAATTTGGTGTAATATAGTCTTTTCATGTAGACACATATGTTATTTACAAATTTATTGGGCCAGAAAGGTCTTTTAGCATTTTTTTTAAGGCTCCGTTTGTTTGCTGGAAAGTAGTTTTTTTTTGGAAAGTGAATTCCAGGAAAAGTAAATTTCGAGAAAATATTTTCCGATGTTTGGTAGTGTAATGGAAAATGAGTTGGAAAACACTTTCCAGTGTTTGGTTGTGTCATGGAAAATGAGCTGGAAAATAACTTATTAATATTTTATTTTTCTCAAGTTTATTAAAATAATAAGAAACAAATCTTACAAATTAAAAAGTTGAATGAGAATAAAATTGAAAAAAATATATAATTTCATAAATTATCTCAAATAAAATAAAAAATAATCAAAACAACAGAGATCAAATCTAAAAAATAAAAAATAAAAGATGAAGAAATTAAAATAATAATAATCAATATTTCATAAATTATTTCAAATAAAATAAGTAACAATCAAAAGAATAAAGACCAAATTTGATAGATACAAAATTTCAATAAAAAAATGATAAGGAAAAAGCAAATAACAATTATAAAAATAAGGACCAAAGTTAATATAAAAATAAAATTTTAAGAGATGAAATTGAAAAATAAATATTCAAAACAATATATATATATATATATATATATATATATATATATATATATATGGCAATCAAAAGTTTGAAGATCAAATTTGATATAATCAGCAAATAATGATATTTTTAAATTTTTCACAACTTCCGGAAAATATTTTCCCCTCAAATTTTTCAGGAAAACATTTTCCTGAAAACCAAGCCAAACTTTTCTTTTACTGGAAAGTGTTTTCCATTGACCAACTTTCCTACTGGCAAACAAACACAAGAAAGTTTGGAAAGTGATTTTCCGAAAACCACTTTCCGGAAAACAAACACAGCTAAAGGGAAAACACTTTCCTGAAAACCAAGTCAAATTTTTCTTTGACTGAAATTGACTGGAAAGTGTTTTTCGTTGACCGGAATGTATTTTCTGTTGACTAGAAAGTGTTTTCCGTTGACCGGAAAGTATTTTTCGTTGACCAACTTTTCTAATGACAAACAAACACAGGAAAGTTTGGAAAATGGTTTCCCGAAAACTGTTTTCCAGAAAACAAACATAGCCTAAATAATTAAGTTACTAAAACAACCTTTTAGGCAAAAAAAAAAAAAAACTTTAATCCTAGGCTTTATGAAGATTCCCTTTTTAACTATGTAGTGAAATTGCTTAAATGCGTTTAGAATCAAAGAATTTAAAACTTTCTTGCAGGAACTTTTGTGTTTTTTCTCTTGATTTTTTGCTTTGCTCAAGTAGTATAAGGGGCATTTATGTCTTTTAATTATATAAAATATTACAAAAAAAAAAAAACATGGCTAAATTGTAGCCATGCTTTTTTCCCATTTCTATGTCCTTATCTTCCTTTTCTCCTTTCCATTTCATTTTCATTACTTTTTTCCAATGTAGAAGCCATGACTTCTCTTAATTCAGCCCTAAGCAACACCTATAATAAACCCCATTTCTTTTCTTCTCTTTGTACATAAAGGAGCAGGAGGAGGGAAAAAAAAGCAGCTTGAAAGGATAAAAACAAACTTTTTTTTTTGAAAAAAAAAATGCAAATAAATGAGGCAACATAAAAACCAATGGTAGCCATCAATGGAAAGGAGTTGATGGTGCATCCGTTCTTGATCAAGGCTCCACAATGTCACAGGGTACGCGCTACGATGTTGTCTAGCGATGACAAAGACTTTTATCGTGCCTCTTAATGAGGTGTTGTGAGTGTGTTGGAAAGGGGTTTTTAATTTAATCATAAAATTATAATTAATGTTCAGGAGTCGCCACCTAGTATCATGGTCGCTAGGAAACCTATGGTCTGCGAGAGGCTGGATAAGGGATTGGTTGTGCAAGGGAAAGACACGGCACCCCAAGTGCACCCTACCTAAGATATGTTGCATTGTTGTTTGATTGTTTTTTTCTAAGTCGGGTTTCTATTTATTGGTCTCATCTACGATTCAAGGTAGATCTCTCTTTATGAGAGAGTCTCTACCTTATCGAGTGAAGTCTTAACCTTTCTAAAATCAAAATTTAGCATTTTATTTTCTACACATTGTATCTTTAATAACTGAGGGTGCACTCTATTATCTAGTTTTACATCCCCACAAATTATTAAAGTCTACATCTAAACCCTAAAAAAAATTGTAAAAGGATTTTTGATATTTTGGCCAAATTCTAATACATAATCATAAACTGGTTACGATATTCATTTTATATTTTAAAACATAAGAAAGATGCAATTTTTGTTTTTATGAAAACATGCATGGAAAAGATTTAGGATTTGGCCTTTTGCATGAAAACAAAACATTTTTTTTTTTGTCTTTCGAAAAAGAAAATTAATTTAAAATTTCAAAAAAAAATTTATTTTTTTTAAAATAGTATATTATATTATATTAAAGGCATGGGATGGGCCCGACCCAGACATTTGGTCTGGGCTAGAATTGATCCGGCCCAAAGTCCACTCGAACAATGAAACTCTGCAAGGAGAAGAAGTAGAAGAAAAGAAAGGGGAAAGGGAGTTGACCACTGGGCGTGGTGGTTATGGCTGGCTAGCGTGGAGGACAACGTGAAGTTGGTGGTGGTGTTGATGGAGAGTTTAACCGCCAGAGCTACTGCTGCTCACGTTGCTAAAGCTGCTGCTACCATGGTCGGTACTCCAGTTACTCAAGGTTGGAGCTGTTAGAGTGGTTGAGGAGAGAGTCACCGCCCCTGCTGCTATTGGGAAGGATGAAAGTGGTTGGACGAGTTGGTTGCTGCTACTGCTGTTGTTGGGGTCATGGTGGCAGAGCAGAAGAGTTTGTAGAGGGGAGAGAGAGAGAGGTGGTGCAACCACCACATGAGGTGGTCAAGCGGTTGCTTATGGTGGAAAAAACGCTGCTGAGAGTGGTGGTGGCAACAATTGGCTGTGGGATGGCAGAGAGTGAGAGAGAGAGAAAGACAGAGAAGGTGGTAGAAACTGGGAAAATGCTGATTTTTTGGCTTACTTTGAACCTAATTTTCCCCTCCTCTTAGACCATGAAATCCACCTCTATTTATAGGCGGTGGAAGAGGACAATCTTGTCTACACTGGAAAAAATTACAGCCCTTGATTCAATTGGAATGGACCCCAATTGGTAGGCATCCTGAGTTGTCAAATTTGCAGGAAAAGAATAACTGAGCTGGTCTTTTTAGACCAGCGTCGGCACCGATGGGTTGTCATTCAGCCTGAACGAGCCATATGGGATTGTAAAGAAATTGCAGAGGATCATTTTCGTGCAAGATTTGTCAAATTTTATAGACATTAGATGAATTAAATGCACCTGCAAAATAGCCCCTGAGTTGTCATTTCAGAGAAAATTGAAGAAGATGAACAGTGCCAGAGTTATGTTTTTTGCCAAAGTTCATTTCAATTCTCCCTTTTTAAATTTGATTTAATTGTACCCCTAATTGACCCTATACTTTTGATTTTAGTGCAATTTAGCCCCTTCTGAACTTGAATAGGAACCCTAAATCTACATGCCTTTTGCACTGTGGTCCTTGGTCTCGGTTTTATGCAATTTAACCCCTAATTGACCAATAAACTTTCAATTTCTTCAATTTCACCCCTGGTTTTTGTCAATTAAGACCCTATAGTTTGGTGCCTGTTGCAGAATGATCCATGTCTGTGAATTTTATCAATTTAACCCCTAATTGACCCCAAAACTTCAATTTTCTTGCAATTTGATCTCTAATTTCAATCAATTAACTTGGTAGAAATTAAATTTGATCTCTTAAAATTCCAATCTTCTTAATTAAACCTAAATTGGGCTCTCAAACTTAAGTTTTCATCAATTAAGCCCCAAATAAAATTAATTTAACTCGTTTAAAGTATAATTAAGTTTGTGTGTGTGTGTGTGTATTGTTGTTATTTTTTTTCATTGAAGTTTTATTTCTTTATTGTATTTATTGCTTCCTCATTAGTGTTATATATATATATATATATATATATATATATATATATATGTATGTATGTTGGTTGTTGCTAAATGGGTTGATTATTTGCTTCATAAGTTGTTATTCAGTGAGTTCACAACCTTTTTTGTGATTGGATTATTGAAATTGATGGGGGTTTTTTTCTTCTTTTTTTTCCCTTTCTCTCTATGTCTCCCTATATTAACAAAAAAAACTAAAAGAGAAGATATTTTAAATGTGAATGTAGACATATTACATTGTGAATCCACACATTAAATAAGTTTTTTTTTTCCTCTGTCACTAGACCCAAGAGCCACATGCCACTTTTTTTTTTTTTTGCTCTTTTCTATGTGGCTTTATATAAACCATGTTTCCTCTTATTTTCTCCTTTTTCTCTTCTCCTAATAATCACCAAACTATTATTTTCATTTCCCATGCTTTTTTTATGCACTCCTCTATTTTCTTCCTTCTTTTTTTTTTTCCTAATTGCCCTATCTTTAATTTTCTTTGTTCATATTGTGGCACTTTATTTAGTCGAATCCTTATGTTATTGTTTGTTTCTCCAGATTGCATTCATTAGTTTATGATTGAAACTAAAATGAGGGTTGCCATAGATTGAACAACACCAAGCTATTTTTTTTTATTTAAGTAGTGATGACACTGATTTTAAGTAGATGCCATAACAATAAGCTTTCTTTTAAGCATCTAACTCTATAAAATTTATTCAAGCTTAGACCATGACTTCCATGACATTTTTTTAGTATGGGAAAAAATCTGAAATGATGCAGTTAGTTGATGGGGATTGCTTAAGAACCAAGGCTCAAGAATTATTGTGCATGACCAAAGTACATTGCTTTATAAATAATATGGAAAAGCTTGTGCTAGTCTTAGGTTATATCGATAAGACCCTGTTCAATAGAAGACTGTAACAGTCCGGCAGCGTCTAAAAAGCACGATCAAGTGAAGCCGGGGAAGAAATGAAAGAGACGTCTTGAAGAAGACTCACATGCAGCAAAGAATTAAAGATAGTAAGTGTATGGTCTTGATTAAGGGAAGAAGTACTTACGTGGAGGGCGGAGATGAAGAAACCCCAGCGGCTGACAGCTGGCAAGAGAGTAAGTTAAAGGCATACGACATCGTTTGGGAGAAGGCTTCTGAGTTAGAAGGAGTCCAAATACGATACCGTTTGGGAGAAGAAACAGAGTTCAAATACAACACTGATCAATAAAAAAGCTGTCAATGCTATCCACGATTCTCATATTTCAATTAAGCAAAGATCACTATAAAAGGGGGAAAGGAGGCGCAATTAGAGGCAGGAAATTACTTTGAAGTAAATCTCATTCACCCAGGAGGCCCGGGCTACCTCGAAACTGCTCAAAAATCTAGATTAGGATTTATCAATTCAGCATCATTCTTTTTTATTCAGTTTCTTTAGAATAATTTCTTTATTGTTATTTCGATTTTTCATAGACCTGTAAGCCCAGGTTAAAGAAAAGTTATAATTCCAGTATTATTTTCCTTGAAATAATCAAGACTATTCCAAGTGGTATCAGAGCCACGATTCTCGGATGGCTGAAAGAACAAGAGTTTCACAACTGATAGAAACGGTGTCAGGAATGAAACAACAATAGGAGTTATAGCAACAAAACCAGCAGAATCAACAATAAATATTGGAAGACATGGTACAGCAGTTGAGAAATATGTCTGCCAGAATGGATCAAATGACAAAAGGGAAAAGGCCCATGGGCTCTCCTCCCAGTTCTCCCACCGGAGCAATTAATGGAAATCCAAGGCATGAAATGATATCACATGAAGGAATTCAACAAGTCCAGCTCAAGTCCATCCGATTAGAGTTTCCCAGATTTAATGGAGATGACCTTATTGGTTGGGTATACAAGGCTAATCAATTCTTTAACTTCCACAACACTCCTGCTCAACACAGGCTGTTCATAGCCAGCTTCCATATGGAAGGGAAAGCCATAACGTGGTATCAAGAACTAGAGGAGACCGGAATTCTCACCAGTTGGGAGGCCTTCGTTAAGGCCCTTCAAATTCGTTTCGGAACATCATCTTATGATGACCCCATGGAAGCCCTCATAAGTATCAAACAAACATCAACAGTAGAGCTCTACAAAACCCAATTTGAATTACTTTCAAACCGAGTCAGAGGATTATCAAACTCCCACAGGCTCAGCTATTTCCTAGGGGGATTGACGGAGGAGATAAAAATGGGAGTCAGAATGCTGAACCCGCAGAATCTAGTATCTGCTTATGGGCTAGCAAGGATGCAGGAGGAGAATCTGTCCATTATGAGGAGGTCCTGGAGGCCCAACACTACGGGGTTTCAAAGCCGAAACCCAACCCCGATCCAGCCCAAAGCTGAAAATAAACCAGTGCAGATACAAAGACTCACTCCTGCCCAGATGAAGGAAAAAAGAGACAAGGGGCTTTGCTTTAAATGTGATAGTAAATGGGGTCCTGGCCATAGGTGTGGAGGACCAAGGTTGTTCTTAATAGAGGAAGTAGACGAGGAAATGGAGGAAAAAGATTATGTCCCTGAAGATCTGATCGATTTGGGAGATCCTCAGGAAGGCAGCTAGGAGGGAATTGGCATATCCCTTCATGCAATCCTAGGGAGTCCTAATCCAAAAACTATAAGGGTAGAAGTTAAGCTGAGTGGCCATAACTTTGTGGCCTTAATTGATACAGGAAGTACACATAATTTTATACATCCCAGAGTAGCAAAGAAGGTGGGAGAGGTAGCTTACCAGTTAGATCTCCCCAAGGAAACCCGCATCCACAGCACGTTCCATGTATCACTGCTGAAGAAATGGGTGGGAAAGGGAACCATCCCCGAACCGAAGCTACCCACTCCCGAGACCAAGAGGAACCCTCAACCAGGACCAGCAGAGGTTCTTGACCGAAGAAGCCAAATCTCACAGGGGAAGAAAATGGAGGAAGTACTGTTGAGATGGGAAGGACAGCCCAAGGAGGACGCCGTTTGGGTCGGTGAAGAATGGTTAAGAGAGTCTTACCCTCACCTTGAGGGCAAGGTTTTTTAAAGAGGGAAGGAGTTGTAACAGTCTGGCAGCGTCTAAAAAGCACGATCAAGTGAAGCCGGGGAAGAAATGAAAGAGACGTCTTGAAGAAGACTCACATGCAGCAAAGAATTAAAGATAGTAAGTGTATGGTCTTGATTAAGGGAAGAAGTACTTACGTGGAGGGCGGAGATGAAGAAACCCCAGCGGCTGACAGCTGGCAAGAGAGTAAGTTAAAGGCATACGACATCGTTTGGGAGAAGGCTTCTGAGTTAGAAGGAGTCCAAATACAATACCGTTTGGGAGAAGAAACAGAGTTCAAATACAACACTGATCAATAAAAAAGCTGTCAATGCTATCCACGATTCTCATATTTCAATTAAGCAAAGATCACTATAAAAGGGGGAAAGGAGGCGCAGCTAGAGGCAGGAAATTACTTTGAAGTAAATCTCATTCACCCAGGAGGCCCGGGCTACCTCGAAACTGCTCAGAAATCTAGATTAGGATTTATCAATTCAGCATCATTCTTTTTTATTCAGTTTCTTTAGAATAATTTCTTTATTGTTATTTCGATTTTTCATAGACCTGTAAGCCCAGGTTAAAGAAAAGCTATAATTCCAGTATTATTTTCCTTGAAATAATCAAGACTATTCCAAAGACCTAGTAAGGCTTTTAGTACATATTTATATAGTGAAGACACTATTACATTTCTAGGATCCGAGTTTCAGAAGTTTCACTTTCGGGCATGTGACATGACCCTCATCATTGAGGGGTATGCTTAAATTCTGAACTTCCCAAACGACCCTCGTAAGGTGTATTTTAGACAAAGAATTAGGGATACGACTACTAAAGTCACCAAATTAGACTTAGTTGATCAGTATAGGACAACCAATTGGGGTTTAAGTTGACACATATTGAGACAAAGCTAAAACATATAAAGATGAAGGAAAGTTAGGAGAAGAGAGATCCTAGACAATTGTTTTTGCTATATTTAGGTTAGTCTTGTTTCTTTCATAAGATATTAGGATAATCAGTGTCTTCATTGAGTGTATGAACGAACCAAGAATAACCCTACTTCAATGTCTTAGCTAAAACTTTGTTATCACTAAACCACTTAAGTATGCACTTGATGGTTGAGGACTAGATGCCTAGATATCACCTATGTGGAGAAAGTGAGTTCACCTTACAAGTAGAATAATTTTAGTTGGTGGAGAGATTGTCTTGGACTCTAGATGAGATTCTTAAGCATAAAAAAGGCCATCATTATTTCTTATCATGAGTGTGACCATTGCATGATGGAAAAATAGAAATTATTAGGGTTTTAAGGGTTTTAATGACTCTAAATAGTAGCTAGAATAAATTCTAATTTGAAGAATTCTTAATTATTCTGAAAAATAACCTTTGAAATTGTTTAAATAGTAGCTAAACCGATTTACTTAATAAAACACAAATCAAATAAAATTCTAAAATCTAATTAAAAAATGTATCCAGGAATAACTTTAAAAAATAATAAAAATCTAAAAACATTAATAACCAGGTCTAATTTAAACATGGTCTTAACATAAGCTAGTGCTAACCTGATTAAATTCCATGTCAATCCAAAAAACAAATAAAAAGTCATATATTTTTTTTAAAAAAAAAAAAAACTCATTTGACTTATCCGAACTTTTAGACCTATCTATCTTATAAATTGTTGAAGCTTAGAAGAATGATGGGGAACTTAGAGAAACAACAAAGAATATAACAAATACCTCTAGTCTCTAGCATCAATTTGTAGGCATCAACACCAACTCCAAACCCAGAACTAGATTCTGAAATTAGAAAGGCTATTTGGACAAGGTTTTTTAAGAAGAGATGGGGTTGGTGATCATAATTGTTCTCATGGCTATATAGGTTTGATTTTATATTTCTTTAGTTTTTTACACGAATTCTTTGATGTTATAATCTTATTTGCATAAAAAAAATCAAGTGTAAAAGTTGAAGACAGAACTTGTAGATATATATACATGTGCTATAGAAGCAATTGCATAAAAAAAAAATATTTCATATGTTTAAATATCTTTTTCTTTATAATGAATGGATGATTTCAAATTTGATGTTTGTTACTTGAAATCTCTACTTGTATTGTATGCTTTTACACTTAGCTTATTATTAATATTTTTTAATCTTTTTTTTTTCTTCTCAAGATCATTAATGCAACAACGACCTTTCTGCTTTTTCTTTGATATACAATAAAATTCAAGTTTATCCAACATCATATACTAGATCTAGACTGAAAAATTAATATAAAAGTGGTAGAAATATTACAAGGATAGTAGTTAATAAATGGTAAATATAAGGGTTTTTATAATTAAAAAAATTTAATAAAAAAATATTTTAAATACAATACAGTCAAATTACTAATTCAACTCATTTATACAAATATTTCAAACAATATAATCAAATTTAATTATATAGTTTAATATTTTATTTTAAATATAAAAATTATAATAGATTATCAATTAAATTCAATCATATATAAAATTGAATTCAATTCCACATATAATTTAGTTCTAACCATCTATTAACAATTTAATTTAATTAAGGCCAATTTTGTCTAAAACTAACTTTAAAAAAAAAAAAAAAAAAAAAAAAACCACACTCATAGTGTGTCCACAAGAAGGGAACGACGTTTAGTGTTTGTTAATAATAATAATTAATAACAATAATAGGTTATGTTATCGTGGACCACCGGGGGTCCACCACTCCACCTCATTCATTCCTTATTTCTGCAAATAGGTACGTCTGGTCTTCTGCTTCCTCCTCCTCCTCCAAATCTATCCATCTATCTCACAGATTGCTACTTCAATACAAAACAATACAATGGAGCAGCACCAAACCATGATCAGTATCCTTGCACAAGTAATCTTCCAACTCTTTCTTTCTTTGCTTTTTGTTGGATTGGATTACGAATTGATTATAAATTGATTTATACACGCTACTGATATGTTTCTTGGTGTTGTTGATGGGAATTGCAGGAGCGTCTTCTGGGTGCCATATTGGGGGCTGCATTTGCGGGTTTCCTTGTTTTTGAGCTACGAAAAAGCATCTATCAACCCATTTCACCTAAAAACAAGGAAAGATGAAACCCTGTCTATCTATCTATCTATCTATTTCTTTATCTATTTTTCAACGAATAGGTTACATTTGCAAAAAACGAGAGATTTACCTAAGGCTAAGAATAGAAGAGGTTAGGCATGCAATTTCTTATTATAAGACCACCCTCTAGATTTGTCTAATGCTGATATCACAGAGTTGCTTGCTTGGTAATACAATACCAAAGCCAAAAAGAGACTTCAGATTGGATTGGATTGCAAAATGTTTCTTTCAAACAAACTTGTAGCATGTAGTCGATAAGTTAGATCGTAATGATCTGTTACAACTGCATTTCTATTATAAAACATTTTGTTGTGATCAAAATTCTGAGTTTCAGTTTTATGATGCACAAGACTTGTAATATGGTCCCCTTTGGTTGATACTTTAGTGCGCTGCTGGGCGGCCAAGGGTTGTTCTTACTTATTTAGATACAGGATGGATATTGTATGACCTAATAAGATAACTATGCTTCTGTGTGTATGGTGTTTCGCTCCTTGTCAAGTGAGATACTGGGGGATTCTGGTTGTTGACATTAAAATCTAGCCTTTCTGCTACATATGGTGTTTGAAAGCATTTATACTCCCTCTTTCATCATCAATAGACACCATTTGTACGCATAGCCATTTATTCAAGATGTTTTCTCCACCATCTTTCTTTAGCTCATGCTACAATACGCTTGTCATTTGACAGGTTTTTACTTAACTTCCGTGTTTGGAAATTTCACTAGAGTAGAGGTCTGTGCTTTCATATGTTTCAAACTGGCATATACACTGTGCTTTCATATGTTTCAAACTGGCATATACACTGTGCTTTCATTTCTGTTGTGATCTTCCTTCTCATGAAAGTGGAAAACTATTGACCATTAACTACATTAAATATCATAAATGCTCAATACAACTAGATTTTCTTTGACAAGTCAAACCTTTGTGTTCATGAACTTTTAATTGTCTTAACTTTGAATTTCTGACAGTTGAGAGAGCCCATATTTGGCAAGCAATTTTGTTCATAGTTCAAACTTCTATGGAACAAAGCTGTGGACCAAGCACCCCTGGTTGCTTCTCTTAATTCACGTAGGCAATAGAACTTCGGATTAGTTTCGTTTCTATCAGTTGAACATTTCTATCAAGTTTTGTGCCATGTAAATGCAAGATTACTAAGTCATTTTATGGGACTTGAACTGAGATGGGCTATGATTGAAAAGCAAATGATATATTACCTGCACTTGGAGTATTTTGGAATTTATAAAAAGCTGTATGACATAGCTTATTTTCTGTTTATCTTCTTTGTTATCTGAACCATCTGATTTGCTCTAGGATCTTAACTTAAGTCCTTTATGATCCTTTTTCATAATGATTTCATTCATTGCTATATATCAAGTGCCTAACAGATACATAGGGAGTCATATGATTTTTAGTTGGCCTTTTTTAGAACTAGTTTTTAATATCAAAGTCCACCAGATTTTTTTTTAGACCTTGGCCGAATGGTAAAACCTTTCCCAGCACCCCATTCACCTTCAAAATCTGGATGTCCCTTAATATGGGAGGCCACTGGAGCAAATCTAGTATTTCTCCATAAGATCTAGTTTCATAGGAATTACTCTTATCTCTCAGCTTAGATCTAGCCTCATGTTATATCATTTAAGTGAATCATTCATTGTGATAAATATTTCAAATTTGATAGAACTGCTTTCCTAGTTCTGTTCTTGGCTGTGGATCTACAAGACCTCAAGGCTGTGAATTCACAAATTCTGTTCTTAGAGACTTCACTTCCAAGAATATAAGCTTTACACTGAATAGCCACATGTGTCCCAGGGCTTTCTCTACAAAAATAGTGCTAATAAATATTATAAATTACAAATTATAGGACTCTGCATTCTTTCTCGCGATCAACTGGGTATCATGTGTTTGAGTTTATGTGGCTGGGTTTCCTCCCAAAACATTTCTGTGCAGTCCTGTTAACTTATTACACCTAAATGGATCTTCATATTCTGCAAAGAAATGTAGTAGGTAATGGTGCTATATAGACATAATGGTTCTTGATTTATAAAGCTGAACCAGTCTCTTCATCACAAATAAATGAAAGAAGCCAAATGCGTGTGATAGTTCATGTCCCCCAAAATGAGATGTTCATCAGATCAGCTGTTTCACATCTATTTCTATTCTAGCTAATGTTTAGTACATGGTAATAAAATTTGATGCAATATAATTAAAACATAAAATTGTTAGTGCATGTTTTCTTTCCTTCTCTTTTTAATTTTAAACAAAAAAAAATAAAATTGTATAGAAATTGTTAGCTTATATGTGGGTAACCTTGTTTAACCATTAGGAGGAATGATCAATAGGGAGATCTTGAGTTTTTTTTTTTTCCTTCGACTCTGGATGGGAACAGATCCATGAACAATCTAAGTAATCATTCCTGTGGGCTGCGGTTTCATGAATTTTTTTTTTTGCTATCCCAATGGTTGTGATAGCAGTATACTTTGTTTTCTTTAAGCTGTTTACCTGGTTTCCTTCGTGCTTTAGTGTAATCTGAATTGCTTCTCTCCAATCTAACAGTGTTCACTTCTGGATCCTGTGGGTGCGCACCTTTTTACAGCTTAGATTGGATGTTTATCTTCCTAGCACTACTAATATGCTCTGAATTTGGAAAAGAAAAGGAACATTTTTTGTTTATATATTCTAAAAGACTGAAATGATTAACAACCTGATGAGTAGTAATAATTGTAAAATGCCACGCAATACTAACTAATGACACTACATATACTCGATGCCCAAAATCTAAGAGAGAGACAGTGCAGTAACAGAGGGAGTTGGTAAGAGTCGTTTAGACTTATTGGATGACCACATCAAGCATTAATTTGAACAGAATTGGCTTGATTTAAGTTGGCTTTGCGTGTGACCGTTACATGGTAGACACCCATTGTCAAAAGCACTGCAAATGCCACACCAAGTACAATGCCAGCAATGCCACCAGCTCTCAGTCGATTCCCTCCTTTCTGGGATGTTGATATTTCACTTTCTTGTGCTTGATCAGTAGCCTCTAATTGAGCTGCAAGAGGCAATGGTGAGCAACTAGATGAAGCAGCACATGGGCTCTTCGCATTCGGTTCATGTGTTTTGGGATGGAAGAATTCAACTGCAGATGGTGAGAAAGCCACAGGGTTCTCATAAACAAGGCCATGAGGAGCTCTCCCTTGTCCTCCCGCTCCGGTGAAGAATACAAGGGTTAAAGAGGAGGAGAAGAAGAGAAAGAAAGAAGGTATGAGAGCCATTCTGTCTTGTTTTGTTTGCTTTGAGTATCCAATTCTGAGTCGAAAGTGAAGTAGTTCTAGCCTCTAGTTGAGTAGCGTGCTTTGAACTGGCATTTATAAGGTCGTGTTGTGAGGTGATTGTTGCTTGGTATTGAATTATCAGTGATAGAGACTAATGCTAGAAAGGAGGGAACAAAATGATTTGTAATTGTTCCAAACCTTTTTCTTTCCATTTCATCTATTGTTAATGAATTTGTCAAAAATTCATGTTTCTTCTAGCTTTACTTGGTGCCTTCTAATACAAGGAAGTAGAGAGAGTAGGAAAGGGAATGGGAAATCAATTTATTTAATACTCATGCGATCATCACATGTAAACCTGTTTAATTACTGCCAAGTAATTACAACCCACCCAAGTACACTCATTGTATGAACATAAAGACTTGTTATTTAATCATCCTATAAATTTGTCAAGGTTTGTTTTTTTTTTCTTCCGTTTTTTGTGTTTTGTTGCTTGAGTGCTGAAAAGGTGAGGACAATGGAAACATGGGGTCTTTCTTAGCTTGGAGGGTCAGCAAAGGCTAAGGCTACAAGCATGCATTTGATGTTGAGTAAGAACTAATAATAACAGTAGCCGGTGTCACCTGCCCTTAACATTATTGCAGAGGACGGTGAGCATGCTAGGGCTTAAATCAATGCTCTCTCTCTCTCTCTCTCTCTCTCTCTCTCTCCGCCCCTAATAAATTAGGTCATGACCATCCATGCTTTTTATTCCTTGCTATTATATCCTATTTCCAAATTCCATTTTTTTCCCTTCTTTACATCTAGTGGGGATGATCGTGACCTCTGTCATCTCCCTCTCTCCCACCCAACTTGCACGCCCCTGCAATAAACCAATATAAATAAAACAGGCCCATTTACCATCTGCACAAGATCCTTGTTCCCCTTTCAAATTAGCTGCTTCAGTGTCCTGTCTGAAAAATATTTAGTACAAACTTTTATTTTTATAGTTTTTTAAAATTTTTTTCACTGAAAAAACATTAAATTGATGTTTTTAGATGGTTTTGGATAATCTTGACGTGTCAATATAAAAAATAAAAAAACTGAAAAAATACATTAATGTTTTTCACTGAAAAAAAATATTAAATTGATGTTTTTAATGGTTTTGGATAATTTTGATGTATCAATATAAAAAATAAAAAAACTGAAAAAATATATTATTTTAATATTTTTCATTAAAAAAACATTAAATTGATGTTTTTAGATGGTTTTGAATAATTTTAACGTATCAATATAAAAAATTAGAAAAATATATTATTTTAATATATTTTTAAAAAGCACTCGTATAATCATATCAAACTTAAAACAAGTTTGAGATTTTATTATTGTTGTAGTTTTTTTTTTTTTTTTACAAAATCACATAGAAAAAATTGTTTGGTTAGTCAAAATCTTCTATTTTTTGCATTAAACTTCACGTATAATTACATTTTAAATCTTGGTTATGTAAAGACTAAAATAATTTATTTTCATTCATGAAGACCTAAAAATATATCTTGCAATAATTTTAATTAAATATATATTTTTTTAAATCATAACTACAAATATTTTTTGTAAATCTTAATATTTTTTATATTCAAAATTTGAATGGTAGTTAATGAATCGGCTTTTTTATTTTATTTTTTATATTCAAAATTTGAAGATGAGTTTGATTATAATACAAATATTAAAATATCTATTAATTAACAACTGTTCCTTTTATTAATTCGAACTATCTGGATTGTAAATTAAATTATTTGAAACTTTCAGTTTTAGGTTTAGGTTGTCTTTATAAAAACTTCTAGCATCCTTAAACCACCATTGATTTCATTGATGAAAGATGTTTACCCACTTGCCAATTTAAAATTTTTCACTGAATTCTTATTTAAGCCCTATTTGTTTTTTTAAAAGTAATTTTTAAAAAATATATAATTTTTATGTAAAGAAAATTTTTAAAAAGTTAATTTTTCTTTTATATTTAGCAATGTTATAAAAAATAAGTTAAAAAATACTTTCTAATATTTGATTATCCCTCGAGAAATAAGTTGAAAAATAACTTATTAGTATTTTAACCTTTTCAAGTTTATTAAAAGAATAAAAATAAAATCTAACAAGTAAAAATGTTAAAGGATGATGAAATTGAAAAAAAAAATCTATTTCATATAAAACAAATAGCAACAAATTAAAGGGAATTAAATTTGACATATAAAAAAGTTGAAAAATAATGAGATTAAAAAAAATTTCAATTTCATAAACTATTTCAAATAAAATAAATAGCAATCAAAAGATTGTGGATCAAATTTAATATAATCAACAAATAACATGATATTTTTGAATTTTTTGCAACTTCTAGAATATTTTTGAATTTTTTGCAACTTTGCTTTCAAGCAAAGGAAAATATGTTTTTTCTCCTAACCAAAGACCAATGATTTTTTATATTTTTTAGTTGGTTATTAATCCTTTTTAAAGCTCACTATATAAATACTAGAAGACTATTTTATTTTTTCAGTGTGGAATTTGAAACCCTTTAATATATATATTTTATGTTCACAAGAAAACAATTATTTTTTCAATATGGAATTTAAAGTTCTTTAGTATATATATACTCTATATTCATAAAAATATATATATATATATATATATTTTCGATGTGGGATTAAAAAAATTTTTGTTTCAATACTTCAATTTAAAATAATAACATAGTATCTTTTCAATGTGGGATAAAAAATCTTTTGAAATAATCTTTTAAACTTTATTATTATAACATATCTAATATATATTTACATGAATTATTTCTTAATTTTTTTATATATAATATTAAAATTTTAAATATTTTTTTAATTTTTATAGATTAATTTGGGTTAATTCAAATCAATCTATATAATTTGAGATTTGGCTTCTTGGCCGTATCAATATCAGGTCTGATAATTATAATAAAAAAAAAAAAAAGAAAAAGGAGTTGAGCTGATTTCAGGCTGAAATTGGTTGGCAACAGCCCTAGAAAAATAAGAATGTCTTATATTATTTTGTTTCCTAAGAGAGATTAGAAAATTCTTTTGTTATTTTGCTTGTATTATTCATTTTACAAATATGAAATTTTCGAAAATGTTGATTTCTAAAGATCCAAGGATTTAAATCATTATGCTATATTTGGAGATTTAGTCTGGTTAATAAAGTATATGTATTCTTTAATTTTATTTTTATTTTTAATTTTAGACTCAAATCCTATAAAAGGTTCTTTTTTAAATGCACCAGTCCAAATATATGAATGATCTGCTTAAAATTTGATTTTTTAATATACTGAAATTAATATTATAATATATCATAAAAAGGGTTTATTTACTCTCTTTTTTCATATTTATTTTGAGACCCCATTTAACAATAATTTTTATATTGGATATTGTTTTTTTTTTTTGCAAACATAATAGTACATGGAAATGACATCATGCAGCATCTAAATATGCTTTTAGTGGGAATATCTTCAGGTTGGATAGTGTTTGAGGTGCTATTGATGTGACTTCATCTCTTATTCCTCGTCATAAAACAACATTTTTTTTATTTTTTTTATGGTAAGAAATAACTAATAGGTACATAAAAATAAATAAAAATACAAATTATAAAATACAATGTAAAAAATATCTAAAAAAAATATTATCATGTTCAAATATCAAGAAAATTAGAGTTTTTTTAATTTCTAAATATGAAATTTCTATTTAAGATCCAAATCCTATAAAAAAAAATTATATATATATATATATATATTTTTAAAAAATATCAATTCAAATATAGATGGCTTGCTTAAAATATAATCTAAAAAATTTAATTTTAATATATAAAATTGATCCGATTTATATAAAATTTGTAACAAAAGTATAACATCTAAAAAATATACTTTTTGTTAACAAAAGTATCAATTCTAAATATGCTTTTGGTGGAATATCTCTTAGAATACTTGAGAAATGGAATATAACTTATTTACATTCTTTTTTATTTATTTATTTAACTTTATAATGTGTATTCTTTAAATTTATGTATGTTGTATTATTAAGATAAGGAACAGGAGATGAAGTGACATCAATAGCAAGTCAAAACAATCCAACATAGGGATAGATTGACTTCTATAGCCAAACATCTCCCTATCATGTCCAAGAACAAATGCCAAGAGCTCTCACCTTCCCCATATAATCAGGCCAAAATGTGCATCATTAAACAGCTAAACCCTCACCTACTCAGCTCTATAATATTACCACAAACCATAAATTAAGGACAAGATAAGGTAAATTATGACCACCAAATAATTTATGGAAGATGAGAGAAAAGCAAGGAATCTCAAGGCCCCCCCCGCCCTTACCTAATATATTAATTAACACTAACATATATAATAATAATACCATAAAGAATCAAATGCATCATCACATTCCCATTAATCCGTTTAGGGATGTCATCATCAAGTGCTTGTAGGATTTTTAATACTTATTGGTAGACATAAGCTCTTTAATCAACATTTTTTTTTAATTGTCTAATAGAGTTGGTTGATGATAAAATGTTTAGTGGGTGTTTGTTTTTGTATTATAATTTATTTTTTAGAAGTATTTCTTACTTGGAAAAATATCAAATCAATATTTTTTTTTAGATATTTTTGTATGATTTTGATATATTTATATTAAAAATAATAAAAAGGTATTTTTAAATAAAAAAACATCTTTAAAAAATAATTAACATTGTAATAATATCAAATCAACCCAGACAAAACCAATGTTTTTGCAGTAAAACAAAATCCAGTGTTAAACTCCACGTTATTTTGAGATCTAAAGTGTGCTGAGAAAATACTTATTCTAAATCCACGTGGAATGTATTCTCTTGTCTTTTAAAGTGAGATTCTTAATTTGAATACTTTATAGTTGCTCTCTTGTCTCTTAAGGTGAGATCCTAAATACTCTATAGCTGTGTGGGAGTATGGCAGTGTGAGAGTGTAGTTGTGGTTGTTTTTTAAAATATTTTTTATTTAAAAATATATTAAAATAATATTTTTTTTCTAAATCATTTTGATATTAGCGCATCAAAATGATATAAAAATACTGAAAAATATATTAATTTAAAATAAAACAATAATTTAAATTTTTTAAAAAATTACTTTTAAAATACAAAAATAAATAAAATATTAACCGGTCTTAAGTTTTATATCAAATATTCGCATGTCGTCCCTTCTCACAACTCATGTTTATTCGATGCTCGCAACATTTTACTATTTTTGTGCTTTTATATATGAACATACCACATGTTACATGTGGCCACAAGTGCTGGATATATGCCCAAAATCATAGTAAATAAGTTTAAATAATTCACTTGATTTAACTCATTATTTTAATTATTCTGTTGGCTTTACTTTAAATTAAGTACATGTTTGATATTATAATGTAAAATATTTTTTATTTAAAAATATATTAAAATAATTCTTTTTATTTTTAATATGAACACATTAAAACTATATAAAAACACTTAAAAAAATATCAATTTAATATTTTTTTCAAGTTATATACATCCTTAAAAAAACATTTAAATACAGTTGAGCGCAAAGACAAGCTATGTTTAAGCCGGCAGGACAACTATACATTTCACCATAATTACGTGGAAAACATAGACAATCAAGCAGATAGAGAAGAGGACCAGTTCGTTTCACCAGATTAATGATGTTGAAATAACATGAACCACGACAAGAAAAGATGGTTAAAAAGGAAGAGAAAGATTAAGGATAGACATAACATGACCCAACTGAGAAATACAATAATAGCAAAAACCAACAGGGATTGAGAAGACTTTTTTTTTTTTAATTATTAATATGAATATTTCCACTGCCATCCAAATTTCCCATGAGAAGGCGAAGAGAGAGTTTCCCATGAGGGACCCTTAATTAATTTGAGAAGGCTTTAAGCATTGCTCCTGAAGGATCCTAGAGCCTTAATGGCCGCTGCTCTAAGAATGACCTGGTGGTAGAAAGCAGCAATGGCAGCTCCGATGAAGGGTCCAACCCAGAAGAGCCACTGTAACATAATCAGGGGAAAATAGTAAATAATCACTGTAAGACTCGTCTGCTTGTTATTTCTTAAAGACGAGGAGAGGAGAAAGAGGATATCCGTACATGGTCATCCCAGGCCTTGCTTTGGTTAAAGATAACAGCAGCTCCGAAGCTCCTAGCAGGGTTGATGCCAGTGCCAGTAATTGGGATTGTGGCGAGGTGAACCATGAACACAGCAAATCCAATGGGGAGAGGTGCCAATACCTTGATAGCAAAGAAGACAAGGGAACCAACAAAAATATACTTAATGAGGTTTTTCCATGCCCTTTTATGAAATCCTTCAAAATTAACTAGCATGGCTAGCTCCATGATCGTTGAAATTTTAGTTGCAGGGTGTTTTTGTGAGCTATCAAATAAGGTTAATAGCACCACTTATTTACATAGTAATTACTATTTATAATCAATTATCCTAAGAAAAAATGAATTCAATTCAAGATTGTAGCTGTATTAATGGAGTCTCCACAAACCAAGATCCCGAGATGAGAGAAACAATCAAAGTCAGAAAGGAAACAACCCTCACGCTACATCAAATCATAGTTATTCAACCCGTTGCATTAATTTGGATTCTGAATTTCAAGTTAAATTGATAACAGGGATACTTACAGGAACATGGGAGTCTCTAGCATTCCTCTTGGGATCAGTGGCGGAGAAGACAGTGTAGACAAGAACAAAAGTACCGATGATTTCAGCACCCAATCCAGTGCCCTTGTTGTACCCTGTCTGCAGCTCGTTGGCTCCGCCTCCATAGCGATTGTAATAAGACTTTTGGAAGGCCTTCACCAAACCACAGCCGCATATTGCACCCAAGCACTGTGCCACCATGTACAAAACAGCCCTGATGAGCGACACCTTCCTCGCCAGAAACAGACCAAAGGTCACTGCTGGGTTGATGTGTCCTCCTGCATGTGTAAAGTCCAAATTTATTACTATTAATCAATCAGGAATCTGTAATATTCATGCATGCTAGCTGTTAATGGTGATTCTGACGTAATTAAGTGTTAATTAATTATAATGAGTATATCAACTGACCGGAGATTCCAGCAGTGCAGTAAACAAGGACAAAGATCATGCCACCAAAGGCCCAAGCAATACCAAGAATGCCAACACCACCACAAGCATCCAGACCCTTGTCTGAGTCAGTCTGGCTTTTGTATCCAATAACAGTCAAGACTGTGACATAAAGGAAGAGAAGGGTGGCGATGAATTCTGCAATAAGAGCCCTGTAAAAGGACCATTGTCCTAGCTCCTCCGCATCAATCAATGGAGCTGGAGGCGGGTCCTGGTAGTCCCTCACAGTCTCTCCATGCTCTGCAACCTCAATGTCCTTCGCCATGCTCAGCTACTTCAACTTCAAATGTAGAGGAAGGCTATTACTAATGTGACGCTGGGGATGCGAGTGGTGAAGGAGTATTTATGGTAGAGAAAAGGGAGTGGATAGATGAACAATGATTAATATAAGTGCATTTCGATTGATGACATAATTAACATAAATTTTAGCCGTCCATACCCCTTGATTGTGATTTCTTTGCTTGCATGGCCCCACCACTAATAATTTAGCTGCTACGATGCTCGAAGGTTAATTAACTCCGGTGTTATAAGGTGAAGGGATAATTTTACTATTTTTAAAGTTATTTTTAATTTAAGTCGTTGAGTTGTTTTGTCAATTCACTGGTTATTGTATCAATCCAGTTAGGTTATTATTATCAAAATCACATCATTTTATTTTAAAAAATCCTAATGTCTATCCTATCGAATTTAAAAATGTCACTAATCAATTTGTTTAGTCAATTAAATTTTGCTAAAGCAATATCTATCTTTCATGAGACAAGACATGCTTAATAACTATGCTTAATACTATTCTTTTCAACGCATTAGTGATTAGACATTCTTGTTTGTAAATGAAAAGGGCTCATTATAACTAGCTTGTAAATCAAAGTTTGTAAATATATTTATTAAACTAGTGAGCAAATATATTTAGTTTATTATTATACAAACATGTTAAATGAAAGATATCTAACAAAATTTGACTCAATGTTTTAATGTTTTGCCTAAACCCTTGATAAGGTGATAATCATAGTAAACATGAATCTAGCAAGTTGCTAGATCCAATATACCATTAAAATTAGATAACTCTCCAACCCCTCAACTCCATCAAAATAATAAGGTTCATAAAGTATAAATATTCATCCTATGAATCACTCAGGTAAAAAGTTCATTTTATTTTATACTCTTCAAGAATTCATACCTTAATCTTTATAGCATAAATTCATACAAAAATAAGAACACGCATTCTTATTCTTGAAATTTAAAACTCTTTCTTTTATTTATTACAATCTCTGTTTAAAGTTCTAATTTTATCATTCAAATCCTACCAAAAAAGAACTTTTTTTAGGTACCAAGAAATCTATCATCTATTATGTGCTTCCTCAGCTATAGAGAAGAGGATATTAAGATGGACATTTGATTAACCACTATCCAAACACCAAATAACCTTGTTTATAAGTGTATTAGATTTTAGCATCATCAATTGGCGTCTGTGGGAAAGATAAAAAAGCCATTAGTTATTTCTTCCAAAACTAGGTTATTGGTATCCCTATTCATCATCTATGACAGAAAATAAAGACACTCTTGGAATAAGATGGGTTACATATCTATCTGCCACAACAAATACTTTTGTCTAGCTAACCTTCCAATAACTCATCAATCAGGTGTAACTCTTCACCCATACAGTGCCGGCAACCTAAAGGCCAAAAGAAATAGTGCCACCTCAACAAGTCTCAACACTACCTCAACAAGCAGTTGCACCCTCCTTTACACCCTTACCACAACAGGCCACACCCAATGTTTGTAAATAGTTACATTACCTAGAGGAATTTATGAAAAATGAAATTATGAGAGATGTTTGCCCTCAAAAGTCATCCAACCTTTCTAAAGAGCTTTATGTCTTCATGATGCTTATGTACATAATAGGTTTTTTTATATATCCATCTGGTCATCATGGGAAAGAGGCTACCCAGATCATGTCATTCCACACTAGAAACCTCAAGCTCTTTGGAACCTTCAAGTCATAGGAACGAAAAACAACTTGTAGGGAAAAATATGCATGGGAACGTTTACACCCCCCATCAGATTTAGGATTCTTCTATGTCTAAACAAGTGTTGCATACTTGTATTTTCAATGACTAAAAAATAACCTTGGATAATTATAACAATCTTATAAACCTAAGGGAACATATACAAAATGTGCGGAGTAGCTTAGAATTGGTCATCCAAGATAGCTATGCCATGTGCAAGATCCTTCCAATAACCTTCAGGGGGTCAGTGCATATATGGTATAATAATTTAGAGTCAAGATCCATCACAAGCTTCAATAACCTTTATACCAAGTTAGTGGTAAGATTCAGTACAAACATCCTAATAAAAAAGAGTTATATAGAGTTTTTTAGGATCACTCAAGCAGATGATGAGTCCACACAAGCATACTTGAAAAGGTTTAATGAGAAAATACTCAAGGTTAAAGAATCATTAAAGCATGTGGCCTTTGAATCCCTTATAAGTGGAGTAATTGGAAAAGCTTTGTAGAAAAAGTTGTATGCCTTACCAAACAAGAGCTTGTTAAAAGTAAAACAAGCCTTGGAAAACCATATTCATGTAAAGGAAACGAGTGTGTTGTGTCATGGTCCTCTTTATTTCTCTAAAAAAAAAATTTGCCTGAGAGTTCTTCCAAGCAATATTGTTCTCCTAGAAAGGATATCAAACTCTAAGAAAACTCAAAAGAGGTCGATCAAGGAATGCCCAAACTATCCTAAAATGTACACCACTCCACTGAATGCTACCCTCACTGAAGTATTCACAACTATCTAGGGTAAAGAATTCATTTAATATCCCTAACTCATGAGATCATCACCCAGTACTTGCTCTTTTAAGACTAATTAGTATGATAAAAATAAATGACATTGATAGTATTTTAAAAAATAAAGCATTGTATGAATATTCTTCATACCTAGAAGGCCATATGCCCAATTATAGCTAAGTGACATTGATAACTAGGATATGTTAACGTACTGACATTGAATGGAAGGATAAGCAACCTATCCAAGGTTTTGATCACCTCTAGTCCTTCAGGCTTAAGGATGGGCCTCCCTTGAAGAATAGACTCTATCACGCCTCTCTTCTCCTCGCTTAGGTTAGGAAAACAAAGAAGAACATGATCCAAATTTAGCATGGAGGAGAAGTCTTCCACCCTCAAGGTGTAAGGCACCTGGTTGGAAGACCTAGCAAGCATAAGGACTAGGATGGTTGGAACATGATTACTGGTTGGAGGAAGAATCACTTTTATATAAAAGTCAAAAGCAATAAATACTCATTTTCTCTTCTAACAAGAAGCAACATCAATAATGATTGATGTGGGAGTGAGCTCCTTGGGACCTCTTAATATAAATGATCGACTTCTTCTTGCAGTGCCTTAATTCCCAACCTCAGTTCAAGAAGTAACCATCAAAAGCTCCTCTACATCCATAGGAGCTACTTTTGTACCCCACCTTCTATGTACTAGGAATTCCTTAGAAAGGGAGATAGCAATGTCTTCAGATGAAGAGGAACAACTAGGTGTTAAGGTGGTCACATGGTTAGACATGAATGATGTATATCCATTGAACTTTAATTCAACTACTCTTAAGAAAGATCATGCACATGAAAAAAAGTTAAATGATGAATAACATATAAAATTAAAACAACACACTAAGCTAAAATTACCAAAAGTGTCATAAAACCCTTGTGCCATGTACTTTATTTCATACTCATTCTAAAGTGCAGATAACCTACTACATACCCTCTCCTTATGTTTCTAATTGAGGAAAGATTTGTCATTCACACTAGAAATGGGTATTCTCTAAAAGTGGGAACAACCCTAGATAGTACTACACCTCCTCTAAGGTCTAGCCACACCTTTAAATCTCACGATCACTCATCTTCCCTTGCATTTCTTTGACCGAGTAGATTTACCTTGAAAGATACCTTTAATAAGCACTCATGGCTAGTTGAAAAGGTATGTAAGGTTGTCTATTAGCATCGCTAATTAAAAATGCCTAAACACCCTAACTGTAGGTTCCTCTTGGAGAATCCTTATCAGCTTGTGAAAAGCTGATAGGAAGTCCACCTTTTGAGGTGAAGTTGAGTAGGAATTAGATGGAAATAACAAATATATCCTTTACAAGCCATTGTAAGCAAAAAGAGTACCTAAACTCGTACATGTATATAAAGGTAGTTATGATAAAATTTACTCCAACAGGTTTACTAGTTACCTCGGTAACTTGGCCACCAATTTTATACAGTAAGACCATAAATTCTCCTGGTTATTTTGAATTCACTAGGGTCACATGCACATAAAACATCATACCTTTTGCCTTATCCTAAGGTGTCCAAGGTAACCTTATTTGTCCTTTGAGGTTTGAAACCTATAAACGAACATTCTCATTATCTTTTCTAGTAGAAGAGGGTTGAGCAACACCACTGTTAGATTTAGAGCCTATTTTAATAATCGTAGATCCCTGATAAGTATTTACATTTTAAGGCTTGAAACTGAAATGCTTTTTAGAAAAAGATGATTTTTTTTTTCTAGAAGCCATTTTTCTAAAAGGTTTAAAACAAAAGGCAAAGAAAGGATGGAGTGCATTATGTGTTTACCTAGAAGATGACTTTTCTACAAAAACAAAGAAACATATTCTTCTTGTTTAAGGCTTCAATTATAGAAAGAATAGAAGGAAATCTTCGTAAAAGTATAGAAACGAGATTGAAAAAGATAAAGGTTTATATACGTCGCCTATTGAATTGATTATTTGTAGCTGAATAGTCATTCAAAAGATTTGTTCCGCCTCCTTCTGACAATATTTTAAATCAATATAGAAAGACACCTATTTTATAAGGAAGATGAGATAAACCTGACCAGTTGTCTCCGAAAAGGCTTTTTAAGTATTTTTGCAATGAATGCATAAAAACTTGGGGGAACTGATGAGTTAATATTTTCATGCACCAAAACAACCTAAACCCCTAACATGATGATAACCCAAGTGAACGTAGGTCTGGTAAGCTGCCAGACTTAATATATTTAGGCCCAGTCACGTGCTGAGCCCAAGTTAACATAGGTTTAGCATTTTTCCAGACCCAATATACTTAGGTATAACCATATATTGAACCAAAGTGAATATAGGTCTGACATGTAACATACTAAGATTTATTCATGAGATAAGCCTAAGGCACCGTGGGTTTAACAAGCTGTCATACCCAATATATAAGGGGTTAGCCAGGAGCTGAGTTAGGGCACCATGGGTTTGGCAAGCTAGCAGACTCAATATACATGGGTTCAGCCGTGAGTAAAGCCCAAGGCACTGCAAGTTTAGCAAGTTGCTAGATCAATATATTTAGGTTCATCTATAAGCAGAACCTAGGGCACCATGGGTTTAACAAGCTGTAAATCCCAATATACTTAGGATCAACCATGAGCTGAGCTTAGGGAATCATGGGTATGATAAGCTGTTAGACCTAATATACTTGAGTTTAGTCATGAGCTGAGCCAAGGAAACTATGAGTCTACTATATTGTCATACCCAATATACATAGGTTCAGCCATGAGTTGAGCCCAAAATTTCGTGAGTCTGGCAACTTGTCAGACCCAATATATTTGGATTCGACCATGAGTTGAGCATAAGACACCGTGGATCTAGTAAGTTACTAGATCCAATATACTTGGATCCAGCCTTGAATTGAGCTCAAGACATCTTAAGTCTGACAAATTATCAAACTCAATATACTTAAGTTCAGCTATGAATAAGCCTAAGACACCATGGGTCTAGCAGGTTGTCATACCTCATATACTTAGGTTTAGTCGTGAGTTGAGCCTAAGGCACTATGAGTTTAAAAAGTTGTCGTACCTAATATACTTGGGTTCAACCATGAGTTGATACCAAGACGTCGTAGATCTGACAAGTTGTTAGACTCAATATACTTAAGTGTAGCCATGAGTTAAGCCCAAACAAGTTGTTAGACTCAACATGCTTAGGTTTAGCCATGAGTTAAGCCCAAGACACTGTAGGTCTAACAACTTGCTAAACCAAATATATTAGGGTTCAGCCGTAAGTTATGCCCAAAGCATCATGGATCTAATGAACCGCTAGACCCATCTCCCATAGGTTTGGTTATGAGTTAGACCTAATTGGTCTTAGAGATCCATGTTTGGACTATAGGATTCTATCTTAAGATTATTAGCATGACCTATTCATGTTATGAATAATCATCTCCCTACACTTGTAAGTCTAGAAAAAGGTTAGAAATAATAATTTCCTAACACCTACAAGCAAGGTTGTCAAAAACGCTTTTTTGACACGACACGGAACATTCAATTTAAACTCGACTCGTAAACTCGAATCGTAAAATCGTAAAATCGGAAGTAAATTTTTTAACTAAAAATCGTAAAATCGGAAGCAAATTTTTTTTAACTAAAATCGTAAAATCGCAAGTAAAATATTTTAAACAATACAAATATCCAAACATATTAAATTACATAATTCAAATAAAAGTAAAATAAACAATACAAATATCCAAACATCTTAAAATACATAATTCAAATAAAAATTCATACATATCCATAGTATTTCAATAACTAAAAGTTAACACACCTAAAACAAACAATCTGTAGGTGTGTCATGTAAACTAAACACACCCTCATTACCTTTGTCTCCCTCATTATTCCTAAAACAATCATTAAAATCATTACCATCTAAAAGATTATTACTGCTACTACTCGTACCAGCACCGATATTAGAAACATTAGTGCTACTGCTAGTACCAGGATCAACACTAATGTTGTCAACAATATGTAACTCCAAGCTCCTTGAATTATATGGATTAACATCTATACCATATTGCCATCCCACGTCAAGTCTATTGCCACTTGTAGTTTTTTTAGAAGCCATGTATCCTACAATTCAAGAATAATTTGTTTCTTGCAGTTCAATCATTTGTTTAAGAATTACAATTTACAAATATGCATGTTGTATCCTACAAAAATACATTCACAGTCACTTTAGGCCATGGTTTATGTATTCCAAACAGCTCAAAAGGCATTCCATACATTCACAGTTTTACATTCTTGTGATGCAAGCAGGGTGTGGAATGTAAAGTTTAGGCCATAGTCACCGATTCACAGCAAACCCAGAATAAGTCTTCCATAGTTTGTTTCTTTCACAGAATAAGTCTTCCATAGTTCCATTATCATCAATCGTTAATAAGTCTTCCTTAATCTATCTACGCAGTCTTCGATGGGAACTGATCAAAATGATTCAATTGATCAATGGGAAAACCGAAAACGATAATTCACAAAATCACAGAATCACATAATCACATTACATTCAACTGCATCTTCTTGCAGCAAATTACATTCAGCAGAATCACAGGTTCCATGGGAACTGATCACAAAATAAAATCGCAAAATACATTCAGCAGAACTGATCAATGGGAAAACGATAATTCAATTTATTTTCCATCCACATCATTGATAATACAATTGATTCAATTAAACATTCAAGCTTAAAAGGCATTCCAAACAGGCGCAGTTTTACAACAAAAGGCATTCGGTTCCAAGACTACCAAAGCAAGCAAGATCAACAGGGCATTCGGTTCCAAGACTAATCACCGATTCACAGCAAACCCAGAAGATGAACATAGATTCACAGCAAACCCAGATCATTTTTTGTCTCTAATCACCGATTCACCACCATTAGATAGAAAAAAACAAAGCTTGGGTTCCCAATTCGTACCTTCGTCTCGATGAGACAGGGACGAAGACGCGAGATAGGGACAATGAAGTCACAAGGGGTGACCTTGAGACAGGGACGAAGTCGAGAGCCAGTGACGAAGTCGCAAGACAGGGACGAAGAGTCGAAGACGAAGTCGAGAGATAGGGAGTCAGGGATGAAGATGAAAAAGACGAGGTCGGCTGCTCGGGCACTCGGGTGGGATTTGCGAATTTGGGAAAGAAAAGAGATTACTATTTACTGCCACCGTGGCTTGTTGCATTTCTAATTTTCCATTCGCAATTTCACACTTCGGCCTTCGTAGGAACTTTTTCTAAACTCGAGAAAACATAACGTTTTTAACGTTTTTTACGAGTCAAACGGCTTTTCTGCGAGTTTGACCAAGTCAACCCGATTTTGCTAATTTTCGAGTTTTAACCCCGATTCTACACGTTTTCTGTATTTTAACTCGTAAAATCGGACGATTTTACGAGTTAAAACGCATTTTTAACAACCATGCCTGCAAGTGTATGAAAGGTGTCACAAAGACCTATCTTATTTTCATCTAAGATATTTTTATTCATCATTAATGTCATCTATAGAAAACTACTCTTTAGTCTCTCTACTCCATCAACACGACAAGGTTCTAGGAGTATATATACCTCCTTAATCACTTGAGTAAGAGATTTACAATTTCTACCCTCAAAGCATTCATACCTTAACTCTTAGAGCATTTATCATACCAAAAAACAAGAATAAACATCCATATTCTTGGAATTTAAAGCTCTTTCTTTCAGTTATTACATTCTCATATTTAAAAGTCACTGACTATGTCATTAAAGGTCCCTAACCCCACCAATAGGGATTATTTTGTAGGTATCAAGATGTTTACTAGTAATTAAAGACTTTCTATGTTATGGAGAAAGAAATATCAATATGAACAAGTAATCAATCACTATCAAAACACCAAATAACCTCATTTCTAAGCATATTGAATTCTAGGATTTCATTTGGTAGATATTGATGGTTTGCCTGATGATCTTATTAGATGCACCTAACCCACCCTTCAAAAGAAAAAAAAAGACTTCTTAATTATATGATAGTATTGGTGGTGTTTATCAAATTAATATAACGTTGGGCATCATTTTTATTATTTTTATTATTGTTGCAAGCTCAGCTAAACATAAAAGTCTAGTTAGTTTATGATTTTGTCCATGTTGTCCTTTCATAATCCTAATAGCAACTGAAAAGCAGATACCATGCATCCTTTTATTCAAATATGTTTACTTCAAACCTAGTATAACTTTAAATGCTTCTTGTCATAATCCAAAATCGTTTTAGTTTTCTTATAACACCACAAGAGAGCCTTGGTTTTCTAAGAGGATTGAAGGAATACAATTAAGAATTAATGTTCTACCATATCAAAATTCTTCTGCAAGGGCTTTCTTTTAATTGTAATTAACTAGAAATCAAATGGCAAGTGCATGCCCCTTTTCAGTGGGTAACTAGTAATTAGAAAGCCTAGAAAAGGATAATCATTGACTGATTGTGATGGTTGCATATGCGCTTTAAATTAACTTGGTTTATGATTAAATGATTTTTTTTTCTAAAAGAAAAAAAAATCAGTTAATCATAAACCAAGTTAATTTAAAGGGCATATGCGATTATTATATATGTACACACGATCACTTCCACGAAATCCCATCTCAATATAAATCTCAAATAATATAGTAAAATTGTACTTGTAATTAACTATAAATCTCGTTAAAGTTGATAAATGGATAAATGACATATATTCTATGTGAATATAATGATTGAATTACTGGCCAATTATATTTTAAGTATCATGTAAATATGCATGTATAAAAAACTTATAAAATAATATATATCCATTCACCTGAATATACGTACTCGATCATCCAAAATTGTCAAGAAATGAGATGAATAATGGGTGAACGATAGTCATCTAGGTTAAACCCTAGAAATTAGAGTTTTTTAATTTTGGATTTGGCTAATTTCAATTTGGTCCCTACTCTTCTAATTTTTTTTAATTGCACTCGTAATTGTTTCTCAATTTTTAATTGTACACAATTACACCCTTGTCAAATTTAAATATCAGCCCTAAAGTTCAGCGTCTTTTAGAGACAAGTCCTTAGTTTTCAATTTGTGTTCAATCTCATTCTTAATTGGACTACCAAAATTTTAATTCCTTTTAATTTGGCTCCTAATTTGACCAATTTGTACCATTAAAATTACATGTCACTTACAAGTTAGTCCTTGGTCTTGAGAATCTGCAATTAAGTCCTTAAGTGACACCTAAACTTTAATTTTCTTCTATAGTTAATGTCATGATTTGACCAATTAAACTTTTCAAAGTCTTATTTCAATTCTTAAATTTCAATTTCTTCCGATTAACACTCATATTGACTCCAAAAACTTATTTTTCTTGCAAACAAGTCCTTAATAAAATTAATTAAGCCTTCTAAAATTCTCATTGAGTTTTAACCATTCAAATTTATTTATTCTTACCCCAAAGAAAAATATTTTCATCAATGGAGCTTTTTATTTGTCAAAATTAAATTGTCAATCTTATATATTTTGGTCCTTCAACTTTTCCCTTTCTTCTTGTATTTTTTTATTTTTTGATAAAAAATAGTTAACAACAATTTCATAATTAATAATAATAATAATAATCAACTCTTTAAATACTTTAAATTTTGGTGCACAAGGCTGTGGAGTGGACTCGGGTGGTGCTTTCTTTGAATTTTCAGTTATGGCTGGAAGTTCACCACGTGTCTTGCATAAAATGAAGTTGACGAAAAAAATAATTCTACCCTTTTGGCTTTGTAAGGTAATGTTTAATAGTGGTCGGTGGCGATTCTTCGTTTTTTAAACCCGTAATTAAATCACCTTTCCGAGAGCGACTGAGCACTCATCCATTGAGAGAGAGACAGAGAGAGAGAGAGAGAGAGAGTATATATTACATAAAAAATATTAAATATAAAGAAAAACTTGTACACATATCGATGATAGCTCTGCCCAATTTACATGTTTCAAGCATAGCTGTATCTTTCTTCGGTCCAAAGTCTAAACCGATTGTGAAAGCCCATTTTGCTGGGCTAAAGTCACCTTTTAATCTCAGGTGGTCGAGGTCACTGGCGGCGAGGTCAGTACGGCCGGCCAGCTTGTCTCTACAAAATTGGATCACTCATGGGTCTTCCCCCCAAAAAGAAATCGGTGGAGACATCGAACGACGGGAGATTCAAATCTGGGCATGAAGATTGACCTGCATGATGATTCTTTGATTCCTTTTCTTAAGAAAGGAGATAAAAAGTAAATTGCATCCCTGGTGTTCAAGGATGTCTTTGTAATTCTTAAATCTTCACATCTAACAGGCCGTGCTGTGGCCTGCTATATACGTCAGGGCCATGCAACGCAATTTTTGCAGCAACTGTGACTATTTATCTGATCGTGCTTTTTTTTCAAATCCCTGTCGCCCTTGTTAATTTCCACTATGACTGTAACATTTTTGGGTTTAAACTCCACGTCCGGTTCAGAAATTGTAATCTATTTGACATTATCAAATCCACGTCCGGTTCATTACCTATTTATATGTGTATGTATATAATTGAATTTAAGGTAGGTTAAAAAACTTAGGATGCAATTGGGGACGTAAATGAAAAGGAATTAATAAAATTGAAGGACCAAGAACAAATATGTAACAAGTGCCAAATCCAGGGGTCTAATTGATTCAATTAGGGATGCAAATGAAAAGAAAATATAAGAATTGAGACAAGATTGACCAAAAAAACACACTTTTGGAAACCAATCACTAAACTAGAATAAACAACTACATCCAGAGGTTATAATGGAAGAAGCAAAATGGTGTCGTTTTGTTCATCTTCTTCTCCAGCTAAAATCATAGAAATTCAATCCAAAAAACTCAGCCAAAATCACAGAAATTCATCCACAAAATCCTAGTCTCAATCCCATAAACTCAGCCCCTCAATCCCATAAACTTGGCCCAAAAACCTCTTAGGATGTTGATGAATATAGCATATAGCTTTTTAATTCAACTTTTTGTCAACGAATTTGAAACTAGCCAGTTGATGGTTTGCATACGCCATGCTTGCAGCTGGCAAGAAAAAAACAGCTTCATGTTGATAAAGCCCGGTGATGATTTGGTGGGTAACACCAACGATTCTCTCGATGACTACGATTTTATGTAATCTGTTTCGTTGATAGGCATTACATTTTTGGGCTCTGCATGTTTCATCATAAGCACATTTAGACACCATGATTGATGATGATTGAGTTGAAGCTGTAAACAACGTTGTTAAAGAGGAAAACATTGCATTTTTTGCCCCTTTTTTTTCAACTTGTTCAGTTGAACCCTTGAAAGACATTATTCATAATCGAATCGGGCACTTGTTCCACGCTTCATCTTTCTCAACTCTCATGATCCCCATTGAACTTTCGTATTAGCTCGTGCATAGCTCATTACCTTAAAATGTTCCACGCTTGGAGCATTTTTGTTTATGCTTGTCTTGCGTTTCGAACGGATGAAAAGCAGCTAAAAATTATAGACAAAATACATAATTTTTTTTTAAGAAAGCTAAAGCCTTGGTGTAATCATCTTTGAATTAGTAGGATAAATGATGAATAAATGCCAGAAAACACATAAAACAAAATTTGTGATAATCATGGAGGTGATTTTGCCAGCATTGCCAGTCACACAATTCCATCCATATGCGTTTCAAGTGTTCCTAATTCTTTCCTAATACCACATCATTGCCCCACGACAAATGCACTCAAAGGTGGGCTCACTAGTAAGTTACCTATAATTAAATGGCTATGATCGATGCTGGTTAAAATTACTCAACGAATGATGGATGTAGTAGCCACCCCAAAAAAAAAAAAAAAAAAAAAAAACATAACCATGTTAAGGAAAATCTTGGTTATGATACTCCCAAAACATCATCAACATGATCTTAGGGCATCATAGGCGATTCTTTTTCTGGTAACTCGTAAAATCCTTAACGAGATGGCCTTTACTACCACTGCTACCAACAGTATTAGTATAACTTTGCCCTTCTCCTCCTAACAATTCTCGAGGGTGATAGCTCATTGAATAATCAATGAATCCTTTTCTTTTCTTCTCTTTTGCTCTCCCAACTTCCATTCGATGTACACTTGAAAGACTTATCCTTAAACCTCACACTTTTTACCAAATTATAGAAATAAGAAGTTACACTACCAAGAAATTAAAAAATACAAACAAAAATACCGATGAAACTTTTACCATTAGTAAATTACTAAGACATTTACTGATAGAATATTTCTTTGCTACGTCCCTCAGTATCTACTTACAATGATTTTATGTCGGTGTATACTAAGAAAATTATAGTCGAAAATTATTGAATGAAAAAGAAAGAGAGAAAAACAATGTGTTATTATTACAAACAGTATTACTAAAAAAAATCAACTCGTTGCTAATATCTCTCGGTGAATCCATAGTAGTTTTTAAGTTATAACATGTTAATCAACCCCCTTTCTTCCCCTTCCTCATTTCTTCTTCTTCCTCTTCTATTTTTTCTGTAAAAAAAAAAAACAGAGAGAGCAAACAACAACCCCCCTATCTTATCGTAAATCAAGCTCACGTCATTACAAATTCAATCACCACAACACTCATTCACATGATGTGATGGATGGAGCCATTGTACACTATTTCAATGGTGAAACCTATAAATATTTTAATAAGGAGCATCCTTAGTTTTTAATGGAATCACAAAACATACATCTTCGATTATGTATAGATGGATTTAAGATAATTCAAGTCATTTGAATGATGACAGATTGTATGGAATGAAGAGTCATAATTTTCATATATTTATACGAATTTTCATTCCAACTTCTTAGTGGGATTTATTGCCAAATGAAATATGGAATGCAAAGATCAGTCATTTTTTTAGAAATATATGCTCTAACAAGTTGCATACCCAATACATGGAAAAGCTTGAAACAAATATTGTCTAGACAATTTGTAAATCTGAGATGATAATAAAGATGGATGTATCCATTTGTGAGGTTAGAGATTACATATGCATTCTAATTAAATTTCTATTGTCCTTTTTAAAAAAAATTAAAACATTTATTTAATTTCATGCAGATAATTGTTCAACTCGTACAATTTAGAGCTCACTTAAGAACAAGAATCAATTGTGTTCCATGATATGACGACAACAAGGAAGTGTCTTTGAGTACGAATTTGTCAATATTTTCTCTTCCTAGATGACCTTATACCTTTTATTCAATAAGTACAATAACTAACATATTATTTTCAAATATTTTTTCTCTTATACTCTCATAGATTGATAGATTGAATAATTCCTCGTAAGCAACATCGTTAATTTTTACTATCTTAAAATTCACATATAACTGAATCTTAAATTTTCTAATTACAAGATGAACAATCTGCCACGTGGTTTAAAACACATGTAAACACTAAATATTTCTTATCTCTTGTAATACTTAATTTCATTATACCTTATCTTTAATTATTAGTGGTTGGAATCTTGTACCAGTTTTATCAATTGAGAGAGAATGCTAGTGGTAGTTTGAACTTACTTTGTTTGGATCCTGAAAGAAAGGTCAAGTGCTATAACGGGTTGATGCGATCCAACCATCAAATGATCCATTGGAGGTTCCAATTGGTCCAGTTACTAGGCTTAGAGCTAAGAAGTTCAAATATGCTTTCAATGGACTTCTTCAAGATATGTGGGTTAAGGTGGACTTCAAGAGGATTTGTAATAATAAAGAGCATGCCTTGATTAATCTGATTCATGTTCAAGAGGGGCTTGTTGGTGGAACCAAGACTGTTACACAAGGATTGGGAGAAAAAGACTAGATTCGGATAGTTTGACCTTTTGTTACTCTTTAGGTGATACCTAAAGCTACATATATAATTTTAATGTGATTCTAGTTGGGCTGGAAACTACACTTCCATACCTTTCCAACAATATATGGCACGCCTTCTAATTCATTAAGAAGAGAGAGAACTATCCGTTTTAAATTGGACTTTTGTTGTTACCAAATAGAATACGGAAACAACAAACTTGTCTTATTTAATTAGTTGGGCTATCAAAATTTATTTATTTTGAGAGGAGACATTTTATTTGGGTCTTAGACTTGTTTATTTTGTTTATTTTAATTAGTTTGGATTAGTTTTAGCTTTGTTTGATTAATATTTAAATTGGGCTTAATAATGACCCATTAGAGAAATTAGGGTTTTTGTTTGGAGTTTACATACTCTTTAGAAATAATTTTAGGACAGACTTTTAATTATATTTCCAGCATTGTAGCCAACTTTTGGTTGCTCAATTTTGATTCTTGATTGAACTTTCAACTCTTCAAAGAATTGACCATTTTTTGTTGTGAATTTACACTTCTTTTGCTCGTCTCTAGGTGTAGGCGTTGTAATTGCGTTGGTTTATACTCTTGTTACCTCAGAGCAAGTCTTCGATTGTGATAAGCTCATTCAAATCTCAACAAACTTGAACTAGATTAATTTTGGGGTCGTGAATTCCATTAAATTCTACTAGGGTTCGCATCAGTTGGTATCAGAGTTGATCTAATCATAGGTTATAACCGTCAATTTGAGTCTTTGTTGTTTCTTGTTTGATTCTTCATAGATTCGGCCACTTATATATATATTTCTTATTGCTTTATTGAACACTTAATCATAAGTTAGTGATCTTTTGATGCTTCTTTGAAGAACTTAGGTGTGCATGCTGATTTTGAACTTAGGTGTCGGCATGCACACCTAAGTTCTTCAAAGAAGCATCAAAAGATCACTAACTTATGATTAAGTATTCAACAAAGTAATAAGAAATAAGATCTCTATATATTTAGGAGGTTTGATCTTGAAATCTTAATTGTTGCCGCACAAAAATAAAAGAAAAAAAAATCACTTCGTTTGAGTTTTGGCCGAATACATGCTTGAAGAAACCTTGATCATTAGGCAATTGAATAGTTTTGATTGTGTTTCTTGAAAATTTAGGTAGTTAGTTAATTTCTTGAGTTTCTGGAAATTTCTTTTAGTTCTTGATAATTCGTAATTATTTAGCTCTTTTTTTATTCTTTTTTATTTCATGTCTTCAAATCATCATATTATTCATACAAATTTGCATTGCTATTCGTGAATATGTCATCAAGTTTTGTTTTGTTAGTTTCATAATTCTTTGCTTCTTGAGTCTATATTGCATTTATAAATTCACTGTGTAGTTGGTTATTTTTCTAAAATTGTTGCTAAGTGATCTTGAAAACTAAAGAAAGGCAATTTTGAGTGAAAAAAAAAGGTAAGAGAGAGAGAGAGAGAGGTGTGGTGAGCATATTGGAGTGAAAAGCCTATACTTTTATGTGAAACATGAGTGTGCAAGGTATTATTATTTTTTTTGCTAACAATTTTGTGCATGTATATAAAAAACAAAATAATGTCTTTTAGCAGTGTGTCACCAAAAAAGAGAGGAGTTCTAGAGGATAGGCTATCTAAAATGTAAAAACAGATGGAGTTCATGTTTGGAGAGATGATGAGTAGGTTTGACGATAGGTTTGAAAAATTAAAGACTAAGATTGAAAGTGGGCTTGGGAAAAGGGGTAGAAAAGGTAGGAAAAAGGAGAGTGTTGCTGGAAACTCTACAGAAGGAGCCAAAGATCAAGATCTATGTTTGATTTGAACTAAATTTATAACCTATGAATTAAAAAACAGCTAAGATAGAAATCTAAGGAGATTCTATGTGCTTAGGAGCTCATTTTTCCCTTAGTATTTCAAGGGTTTGCAACTTATAAATTACAGGGAAAAGAAACAAAGATTTAGAAATCTAAGGAAATTTAGAAATATCAATAACTCCTTAACTAAAGCATGTTTTATAATAACATATCTAATAATATAAGATATCTTTAATTTATAGTAAATGTTCATCTTAAATGCAGGCCTATCACATAAATGAAAGGATTGATTGATAAGTTTAAATACTGAAATTGAAAGAAAATAAAGAGGGCCAAACTTAGAAAAGAGATGTTGGTGCAGTCCAAACTGGAACACTGTTCAGTAATTGGGTCATATCTGGAGCTGTAAATCTCGGATTTAGATCTGCTTTATATGAATGGAAAGGTAAGATATGGGCCTATAACTTTCATGTAGAGTCCAAGATTTAAAAAAGTCATTTTCAAGTTCAAATTATAGCAACAACGGACAAGTCCAAATCTGTCCTACAGCCCGGACACTGTTCAGTGTTCAGCCCATATCTCGAGTTCTAGAAGTCCAAATGACCTCAATTTTTTAAAAAAAAAAGATAATACAATTTCCTATAACTTTCATGAGTACAGTTGATTCCAGTTTTGATGTTAGCAATGACGTTTTATTCAGACAAGAAGATAAGGATTTTCACAAAGTCAATAGTTGGTCACCCACTCAATAATTAGTCATCAAATCAATAGTTCCAAATTTTAGCCTATAAAAGGAGGCATTTGCCATGCATTTAAGAGCTTGGTTGTTCAAATCCAGAACTTGCTCTTGCTCTCTCTCTCTTTATTTTTTTGTAATTCTTAAGTTTTGCTTTCATTGATATCTTGTTTATGCTTTTCATTTCATTTCCTTTACTTAGTTAACTTGTATCTTATTTATGTTCTTATTTTGTTTATTTATGTTTCTCTTCTTCATTATGTTTAGCTAAGTTTATTATGTCAAAGTGAAAATGTTACACTAATGGTGTAAGAATAAATATAGTATAAACTCAACATAGACCTTAATATTTAATATTAACATCTCTTATCTGTTTATCTTATTAATTCTTAATACCTTGCTTGTTAAATGGTTAATTTAGATTTGTGTTGTATAACATTTGGTACAACAAATGCTTGGCACTCTCATAGCCTAACCGTATGGTATTACCTACACCTGTGCTATAAAAGAAACTTGATTTGTTGTTAACATAAGTTAGCATCATGAATTCGTGACAATATTTAAAAGTTTGGTGTTACTTAAATAAGATAATTAATATGATCATCTTAACAATTTATAATGAGCTATTAATGACAAATCATCAGATTGAAACCTTCTTTGTGTGTGGTTTTCAGTTGAATAGTAAGAGTTTATACTATACTTGTTTGAAATACTATTAGTGGATCCTCTAATCTTGACATTTGTTTTTGTCATTATTTAATCCTTATATTAATCTTCCATCTCAAAGTTCTCATCAACTTTTTTATTATTGTTGTTGTTGTTGTTCTCTATAATTTATACAACCAACCTCCATGTGGTTCGACCACAGTCTTGCCGGGTTATTTATTACTTCGACACTCTTACACTTGGGAGAAGACATCAATCTTTTGGTCGTGTCAGTTAACTCGATTGACTTAGATCCTTTTTTGGTTTTTTTTTTAATTTCTCTCTTAAACATTAGTTTTTTATATATAATTAAGTTTCATAGTTTTATTCAATTTACTTTCAATAGTGTTGCCCTAATATCATGATTATGTCACATATTTTACATGTTGACCCGAGTGAGCTCAAGCCGGGTTTTCTTTTACTTTTTTGAATTATATTTTTTTCTTGAATTTCACTCCTTAATGTTTTATTTGCTAGAAATTGAGCTTCGAGGGTTATTAAGGTCTTATTTAATTTTTTTTTCGTTACCAAATAAGATGCTTCAAGATTTTATTTTTTATAAATTGATTTTTTTTATTTCATTCTTTAACATTTAATTGATTGGGAATCCGTCTACATGTTTCTTATTTTTTTGTTTTTCTTTCTATAAGGTTATATTAATCTTAAGTCCTTGGTCATGAGGTTAGTGGGTTAACCTGATTTGATTTAATTCTTATTTTAATGAATTTTTTTTAGTTTCATCTTTCAGTGTTTGGTTGTTTAGTAAATGATCTTCATAGTTTTTTTTTTTAAAGAGATTATTCTGGTATCATGACTAAATCGCATATTTAACATGTTAATCTGGATGAGCTCGGGTTGGACTTTTTAACCTTTTTTTTTCAATATATTTATTATTATTATTATTATTATTTAAATTAACTTAATTTATTTAACCAATCAATCAAGTTAATTAAATAACTTTCATATTATTATTTTTTTGTTTTTTTAGAAAAACTTGTAGTCGCCGTTGCTCTTTTTTTTTTTTTTTTTTTGTCTGGTTTGCAGCACAGCGCGCCACCTATCAGAATAACGCGCTTGCCTCATTGTTAGGGTGGAGTCTCTTAACGACCGACGAATCCTAGTGGGTTCGAGTCCTGCTTAGTAAATATAAACAGAGCATGCCTTCCGTCTCGGATACGTATAGAGGAATAGCTAGAGCGTGGAAAATGCTTCTCCAATCCTCTGGTCAATATATATATATATTTCGTTATTGTACTTATTTGATACAAAGCAAATTGTTGATGAGGAAAAATTGAGACATTCCATATGAAAACAAATCCAAAGTTTATGCTTTTTTAAAAAAAAAAAAGTTATCAAGTAATGAATTTAGCGTATGCTTGGTTTTCAATTTTGGAGAAATAACTTCCCGACTTTAACAATCATATATATTTTTCTACAAGTTATTAAAAAATAAATTTGTAAAATAAGAACACGAAACATAAATTATTTTGTAAAATTCCTAAATACCAATCAAATTTCAAAAAGAATTGATCATATCATTTTGAGCACATAAATAACAACTAAGTACATTTATTTTATTTTTCTCAAGTAAAACTCACAATAATGTTTAAGTGAGCAGAGTAACTTATGTTTTTATATATGTTTTAAAAATATATTTCATCTAAATAAACAATAAAATGATATTTTTTTAAATAATTTTGATATATGATAAAAATATATATTAATATAATTTTTTTAAAATAAATTTTAAAATCATTAGATATCAATAATCAAACACGAAGGCAAGAGCACAAGAGTTTGATTGAAAGAAAGACTATATAATAATAGAATATATCAGGCGTCATTCTTCCTAGTCTCTTAAGGTCAAAACACAAACTTTTTGGGTTTTGGAGAACCAAAGAATATAACGAGAGATATTATCGTCAAAAGACGAGACACATCGAAATGTCATTGTTGGCTTGGCAACGCAGACTACAGTAGCCACCCAATTAATAATATTATTATTATATTCTAATGGCTGCCAGCAAAACGCATCATCTTATCGAGTTTTGTAGAATCTTGAACTCAATTCAATGGGAATTTTTCTCTTTTGAATCACTTTTATCATATCTTCACTGGACAACCCTTCAAAACAGAACAGAACCCACACCACCAAATAAATTAAAGTACTGCTACCTCATTTCGCTTTCACACGTAAAGCATGATGTTCTCTTCAACGTTCAACTGCAAGAACAAAAAAAAAAAAAAAGCAGACGATAAATCACTAATAATAGTATTATACTCCAGGCAGCCGGTCTTGCGATACGATAAACTAACTTCTCGGTGGAGATATGCTAAGGGTGTCGCGTCTGATAGGACGGGAGGGGGAGGTCCAGCTGGCAAGAAAGACGCGCTAGATCAGAGAGAGGGCTCCCCCTTCACGTGCCCTTCACGCCCCACTTCTTGTGCGGGACGAGACGAGGCCACCTGTCGATCAATACCATAATTTGACAGGTGTCAAGATCATCGATCGTCTAAAGAGGGCCACTTTTGTCTTCTTCCTAGAAGCAGGTCAGGTCAGTGAGCCCCCCCTCTCTCTCTCTCTCTTGTCGCGTCACGACAAATTTGAACTAGCAGTACGAAGATGTTATCGTATGCAGACAAATCCTGGACTCCCCAGAATGTCCCTTTTTGGCGTCTAGCAGTGGTTGGTTCTTGCGTTACGCTTCGAGGTTATGGTTCTGAGGTGGCACACTTTCACTGTCTAAGGGATTGAGTTGTGGTGGCACGTGGCAATAGAGTGGTGTTTGAGATGCCAGTTAGCACGTTTAAAAAGCAACTTTTAAAATTTATCCTTGTTTTCAGTTACTACTTGGTTGTAAATTTTAATTTAAACTGTTAGAAACTGTTTTTTATTACCAAAAAAATATTTCGTGTAATGCAGTTTTAAATATTTTAATGTAGTAAGATTCTTTCAAAAATTTATTACTAATCATTTTTTTAGGGATGAAATCAAGGTATGTAAGAAATTATCTGATTTCAAGTAAAAAGATACATGTGGATCTATCCTTTTTTATATATAAGATATAATGAATTTTTCACAATGCATAAATAAAGACTAAATAGAAAACAAAAAATATTTTTTTTTGATCTTTTTTATGGTATGATTTTTTTAAAAAAAAAACTTGATTCAGAACTGTAGAGCACTTGAATTTTGAAATTGGAATGTTCATGTATTCATTTTGAATATTTTCTACAATTATATAATTAAAATAAATTACAATAAAAACAAATTAGAAAACTTTTATTAAACCCAGTTAATTTTTTAGAATTTTGGTATAATAGTCAAAACAATTATTAAAGATCAACAAAATTTATACACAGTCATTTCTTTCAAAAGCTTATATTCAAAAAGACAAAAGAAAGAGTAAGAATCTAATATATCTAAACTTGATATAATACAAAGCTCAAATGATATAGATCCAGCTTGCTTTAAGACTTAATTTTACATGTGTGTCAATCTAATAAGATGTTAAATCCAATATTCTAGAGCTTAGCCACGTGCTAAACTCAAGTGTTTATGAATCTAGCAAAATGCTAGACCTAACACTTTAAAACTCAACTACTCGTTGAGTCCCGAGTGCAAATAGATATAGTAAGATGCCTGGTCCAACAACTTTTGATTTGAAATCAATTTAGATGTGAATATATCCAAAATTAAAAGTTTTTATAAGTCTTAGATCACAAAGCTATGTTATAGTCCTTAACATAAAATGATCAAAATTTAAGATAACCATTTCTTTACACTTCTAGACACATAAAAGTCTTTCAATAACATGTCTTGTTCCAATCATCATTAATGTTGATTAAAGGTTATTTCAATAAATATTAATATCATATACAAAATAATATATAAAATATACTACATATCATTAGTATTCTCATCAACATTAATGTTGATATAAGAATTATTTTTATCAATATTAATATCATGTCATAAATATTTTTTGTCTCTTTTATGTTTTTAAAAAGAAATGACTATCCAGATTTTTAGTGAAATAAAATATTTCAAGCACTATAAATATTCTCAAAACCATCTTAGGGTTTAAGCTTTTTCTTTTTTATTATTTAAAGTATTTATATTTTTATTCTTATAATATTTATCATACTTAAATAAAATATTTATATTCTTGAATTTTAATCTTGTTACAATTACTCGTATAAAAACATTTACTTCAAGAAAATGTTATATATATAAAAGCGGTGGGATTTAAATACAAAATGGGGTTTTGAATGTTTTATTAGAAATCTCATCTAAAAAAACAGAAAATCGACAAGGCTGCTCTGGGGGAGGTGGATAAATCCGACGTGGCAATTTCCATGAAACTCGCAGGGTGTCTTGGTAATTTCAACGAAAAAAACAGAGAAGCAGAGAGAAAGAGCCTTATCCATTATTCAACGCAACCTTTATAAAAAGCAGACCCATACCATCTTTCATCTTCTCATCTCCAAATCTGTTTTAAATCCGCCCCTTGTAAATTTAAGCCCAGCTAAGGAACTCCCCCTCTCTATTCTCTTCCAAATGGCCACAAGCAAGGGCTGCTTTGCAAGGCAAAACTACCGATTCCTTTCAACCGACTTGACCCACCACGTGCCACTCACTCACAACTCACCCTTCGAACTCGACGAGTCCGACATCTACTACCACACCACAGCCCGCTCTAACTCGCCCGAGTTCCGCAAGCCAGTCCTGAGTTCCCGCCTCGCGAAGAAGTCAACTCCCGCTGCGGCTGCCTGCAGGCGAACGGATCCCGGGGACAGAGCATGCGGGACATCGTCTTCGCTGCCGGTTAATATACCAGACTGGTCTAAGATATTAAAGGACGAGTACCGGAGGGGGGCAGACGTTGTTGACGGCGACGACGACGACGACGACATGGACGGTGATGATTGTTTTGATGGCGGAGTGAGGGTCCCACCTCACGAGTTGTTGGCGAGGCAGATGGCGAGGACAAGGATTGCGTCCTTCTCGGTTCATGAGGGGATAGGGAGGACTTTGAAAGGGAGGGATCTAAGTAGGGTCAGAAATGCAATTTGGGAAAAAACTGGCTTCCAAGACTGAACAGAAACAAGAAGTTTTTGGGGTCTATTAGAGAAATTTGGGAAAATAACAGGGGGGGATTTTTATAGAGAGAGGTATTTATTACGTTAAGAGGGCGTACGCGGTAGATGAAACGACTCCATTTTGTTCTTTTCTTCTCTTTTTTGAAGGGGTTAATTTTGTTTTTGTTTTTTTCTACTGCTCCGGTGTGGTAATTTTTAAGCCCTGTGATATGCTAACATCTTTGACATTGTACACGACACTGGAATGAGGAAACCACGATGCTTTTTTTATTTTATTTTATTTTATCAAGGCAGTTACTATATGTGGTTAATTACAATTTGAACATTGATGCGTGTTTTGGCTGGTGGAATTTGTGTGTATGATTTTCAAGTATGGAGATTGAAATTGCTGGGGAGGGATATAGGGGCATTTCTGGAAACATGGATGAGAAGGAGAGAAATTGGTTTGAGGTTCAACAAGGGGGGGGTGGGGATTGGGTTTGATGTGGGTAGGGTTGGTAAGAAAAGCAGAGGCTACAATCATGACTAAATGACCCATCTTGTCGCCTACAGGATAGTTGCGTCTCGTAATAATCATATTTAAACATGCCTCTATTTTTAAGCGCGATAACTTTTGAGGAGTATAACTGGTTTTATTTATATAATTGATTGATTTTTTTACTAATAAAAGCATATTTACTGGGTTTTTTTTTTCTCATCTTGAATACTAAAAATATAAATTCCAATTAAAATTTTAAAAAATATTATTCTTTCAATAATTTTATCTGTCTTAAATAAATGATAAGGATAATTTAGAAGATATATTTATAAATTAATTGAATAAAAAGATATCTAATTATGTCATAATTACTTGATCATGTTTAAATTTTTAGAGGAGTATTTAGTTATGAAATTGTTATTACATCAGATTTTTATATTTCAAAAAATGTATCATGCCTTCTGGTTTTAATAGTTTTGTTATTGTCTTAACCAACCGGTGAATCCGATGCCAATTAAAATTTTACCATAATTCATAACTATAACATTTAAAAATATGTTCTTTTACTTAAAATCTTTTTACTTATATATCCTTTCTTTATTTATTTGCATTTTACGTGCTAATTGGCTAATTTATCCCATAACTTCTTCAAGATGTCAAATCTGGCCTTTTCCATTTCCTTGTACAAAAATTTTGTTTACATGTAATTTCTATGTAAATTTACAGTTTTATTCATAACTGCTTCAATTAGATTATAAAGGTATTATTGTTGTTAATAGAAATTAAATTTCTTGAATCTAGAGATTAATTGTTTTTTAAGTGATTTGAAAGATGTATTTCGTGCACACAAGCTAATAATATGTTGAAAAGATTTCAAAGCTTAACCGGGATTCATACTAGGACATTTCTAGACCCGAGTTTGCCTATTAGCATTTCTTGAGGACTTATGCTTGGGAATACTGATCCATTATAATAATAATAAAAAAAGAATATTACAGAAATAACTATCAGTAAGTGTTTAGCAACATGATATAAATTACGTTCCCTCAAAATTCAATTATTTTTTATATTTTTAATTATTTTAATATGTTTATTTTAAAAATAAAAAAAATATCATTTTAATATATTTTTATATAAAAACTATTTTAAAAAATAACTATTACATTCAATATCCATTCAGGAACATGGGTACCAGCCAATTAATCTTGTTAGAGGGTGTTTGGGAGTGTGGTAGCTGTTGCTTTTCAAATAGCTTTTCGTGCCGAAAAGCATGCCAATAATGTTTTTTTATTTTTTAAAAATCATTTTTGATATCAGCACATCAAAACGATCCAGAAAGTACAAACCGCACTCAATTTTAGCAAAAAAAAAAAAAAATTTAAAATTTTGCAAAAAGCTGTTTGGACCGCAGCGCCAAACAGCTTCTTAATGGGATGAGATAACGGTGGGGTAGGCGGGGCTATTGTGCCTTTTATCCTAATAACAGTGCAATTAATTATATTTGTTGGATAATTATATTATAATGATTCTAATTAATGGTGGGTTTTCTTTAATCACTCTAGGGCAAATGGATAACAATCTAGACATTGGATCTGCTTCTGAGAGATTAAAAATTCTAAGTCTTGATAAACAAGGAACTGGATGTTAATATTTAAGCTAGGATATCAAAATATGCGATCTTGTTGTTAGAAACCACACGAGAAATCCACCTAGCACAAGGGCCATTTAATTAAATTATTATCCATTGGCTTAGAGCCGGGCAATAATTGCCAGAAGTGGGTCTCCTTCGATTTCCCTCTTTTTTTTTTTCTTTTTTTTTATTATAGATAGTAGATTCTTTAATTTATGGTTGGTAATTCAGTTTAAGTGTTTTTATGAAAATATATCTGATTGAAAATACATTAAGCCTGATTGTTTTTTAGTTTAAAAAATATTTTTAAAAAAATTTAAAATATTTTTATTTTTTTGTTTTAAATTAATATTTTTTGTGTTTTTTTATATTATGTTGATATACTGATATCAAAAATATTTTTTAAAAAATAAAAAATATATTATTTTAATGTATTTTTAAGTGAAAAGCACTTTAAAAGGCAATCACAACCATACTTCCAAACAGGTTAATACTTGTTAATGTTGTGTATGATACTTTTTAAAAGTATTTTTTAATATAAAATATATTAAAATAATATTTTTTAAAAATTTTTTAATATATAATTATATTAAAACCATCGAGGAAAAATATCAATTGAAAAACATCAAACATACTATTTTCAGTAAAAACATTCTTATTAAATGCAATACAAACTTATGATCAAATATAGCCTTAAATCATAAACTTATCTCTACTTTTTGGATTTTGAGTTTGACACGCAAAGGGATGGCATGGAGGGAAATAAGGATTTTGTTTATTCCAAAACTCAAATAGATTTTTCTCTTGATTGAGTGCAAGTACATTTTAATTTATTTTATTGATAATTTTAATGTGATAATGTTAAAAATAAAAAAATAAAAAACTAATATATATATATATATATATATATATTATCACGATACGAGAACACGCTCCTAATATCAAATTTCACTTTTAGGAGAAAAGGCCTAAAAAAAGGGAGAACACCTCATTGTATCAAACCCTTTTACGTAATAGCCAAACAACAAGGACTCCCCTGTCGCTAAGGAGAAAAGAAACTACTTTGATTTTTGCCTCTTTGTTTTTTGTGGCTAATAAATGAAGAAACGCTCCAAGCCACTAAAAACACACAAAATAAATAAATAAATAAAAATAGCTGTACCACCAGGCGTCTGGAAATGCTAAAGGATTTGACAGCCATTTTTCGTTTTAAGGCAAAGAATGGACGATATCCGTTAGATATATTTATATATGGTAGGGTACCCTAGAGGCTAGACTCTGCGAATTGTGGTTTTGGTTAAGTTTTGGCGTCGTTTTCATTGTCCTGTCTCTCACTTTATGACGACATGGGGATATGAAAATGAAACTGTATTTTTCTCTTGTGGGAAGTTTTGACATGATGTGGTCACCATGACTTTCATGGCTCTTATGAGGCCAAGGGAGGAAAGGTAGGTGCGTGGAAGAACTTTTAACTTTGGATTGCGACGGGTGACTTGTGAGTTCAGCCATCTTATTCAGATTGTGTACAAGTTTACAAATATTTAAATACGATGCTGGCCAGCGCTTCACCGCCTATATAGTAAAGTGCGAAGAATATAAAATAATTATAAAGAATAAAAATATAAAAAATATTTTAAATATCTTGAGTTTTGCGATGAAGTCACATCTAATATAATAAGATCTGATGGTTGAGCCCCACCTAATAATTATGGTCTAGCAAAACATTTAAAACTATAATTAAAGCATTTTAAATAATTTTTGTATAATTATTTTTTATATTTTTTATAACAAAATATATTTAAACTACTCATAAATTATCCCAAATCAAAATGTTAATTAATTATTTTTATATATTTTTTAATTATTTATATAAAGCAAATATTTAAACTAAGTTTGAAATATCCTAAATATAAATGCTAATTAATTTTTTTATAAATTTTTTATTTGTTATAAAAAAATATTTAAACTGCCCCCTTAAAGTGTTTTAAACCAAAATAATAATTATTTTTTTTATTATTTTTTTTATTTTTTATTAAAAAAACATTTCAACTACTCTTAAAACATCGTAAATAAAAATGCTAATTAATTTTTCTTATATGTTTTTTATTTTTTCTATAAAAAAATACTAAAATTATCTTTGAAGCATCCTAAATAATATTTTTATATAAATTTTTTCTATTTTTTATTAAAAAAACATTTAAACTACACTAGTATCATAAACATAAATACTAAATAATATTTTTCATAAATTTTTTCTATTTTTATATAAAAAAATAAAAATACCTTTGAAGTATCCTAAACAAAAATTCTAATTAATATTTTTTAAAAAATTTATTCTTTTTTATAAAAAATATATTTAAACTACCTTTAACTATCATAAACCAAAATGCTAATTAATATATATATATTTTTTAATTTTTTCTATAAACAAAACATTAAAAAGACCATTGAAGTATCTTGAATACCTTTTTTTATATAAATATTTTCTATTTTTTATATAAAATTTTTTTTATCAAAAAATGTTAAAACGACCCTTGAAGTATCCTAAATAATGTTTTTGATAATTGTTTTCTGTTTTATATATATAAAAAATTAACTACCTTTAAAGTACTCAAATATAAATGATAATTAATATTTTTATTTATATAAAAAATATATTTAAACTACCCTTGAAGTATCTTATATAATTGTTTTCTATTTCTTATTAAAAAAACATTTAAACTAAGTATTCCAAACAAAAATGCTAATTAATTTGTTTTATATTTTTTATAAAAAATATTTAAACTACCCTTGAAGTATCATAAATATTTTTTTATAATTTTTTTCTAATTTATATATAAAAAAATTAAACTACTCTTAAAATATCATAAATATAAATTTTAATTATTATTTTTTATCTTTTAAAAAATAGGGTCTGACGGCATGCAAAGCCCAAGATACTTGGGTCTGACTGCCAAACGGATCCAATAGTGTTGGGTTGGTTTTTATACCAGACCCAATAATCTTAGATTTGATTGTCATGCCAAACTTAATATCTTTTGGAATAGAAAGCAGAAAAGCCAGCGTCTCTAATAGTCTTACGTCTGGCGATCAAGCCGGACCTAGCAGCTTTTGACATAAACAAACATAAAAGACAACCCCCATTACCCTCTTGATATCTACGGTGTTGTTTATAGTGTAAATATTTTATATTTATAATATGTTTCACATTTCAATTAGTTCATGTACACAATCTTTGCATGGTGTTTTTTCCATGTATTTTAAAGTATATAATAATATTTATTTGAATAAATAGGGTGATTAATATATAAAATGCAAATAAATGGGAAAATAAAAAAAAACAATTTTTTTAAGATATTATTCTTTTCAAATATCATTATTCAAAAAAGCAATATTTAACTATATCTCATAATTAAAACCCACAATATTAATTATAATTTTACTGTAAGATCAATCAATAGGGATATTTAATAAAATATAATGATTTGCTTCTTTTGAACAGCTCTAAGTCTTTTTTTTTAATCTGTCTCTATCCAAGAAAAAAAAAAAAGTCTCCCTCACAGTTTTGACAATACAAGAACACTAGCCTCCTATTTTCCGTTCTCCTTCTCCATAATCACAAAAGACCATACCCGTGAACCCCAGTTTCCTTTTTATTTTGTCTTTTGCTAAATCTCTTGCAAACCCATAGCCTTCCATTTCAACACCGAGCCCTTCCATCAATAATGTTTTTATTTAATATTAAAGTATAATTATCATATTAAATTATTTTTGTTTTTATATAATAATTATTAATTATTTAAATATAATTTAAAATTATTTTAAAATCCCATTCTATCTTAATCAAGAATTTCTCGGTCAATACTATTTAAGAATAAATTAAATATTTTTTTTAATTTACATAAAGTTATGAATTATCTTTTAATTTTTCAAATACCTTCTTCATATAATTATAAAGTTTACTTCCAATAAATTTAATATTAAATATTTAAATTAAAAAAAATATCATCATTCATGTTACCCAACAACGTAACGTAATACAAGCGATAAAGTTTTTTATTTTCTAAACCTCATAAGCTTCATGATTCCTTGTATGTTGGGCCATATCGTTATTTTTTAGCTTTTCTATGGAAAAATTTAATGTTTCTAGAATCTCTTGCCCCTCAAGTACATATTAAGTTTTCATACTTCAAATTTCATAATTATCGCCATTCAACTTCTCATTTCTACTAAGTTTGACTATAATAATATTGATAATAATTGTCATTTCTTGTTAGCACATGAAAAATTATTTTAATAGTCATAGGTTCACATTTAATTAGTGCCTAAACATATATACATACATATCAAGAATAGATTGATTGAATCATTGATTTTAACTCATTTGGTTGGCAAAATCAATAATAACAAAAGAGTAACATCAATTAATTATGTCAATGATGATTTTACATTACATTTGGAATCAAAAGCTCACTATGTTCATAATCATCATCTAAAATCCTAATGCGTAATTATAACATTAACATAATAAATTATGTAAGGATCATAAACTTAAAATAAAATATATTTTAAGAATTCAGTACATTCATAATTTCAAATTAAACATGGGATTACACCATGTTGAAACACATGTGAATTATAAATGTTGGAAAAAAAAATTAGTAGCAAGAAAAAATTATATAATTATGAAAAAAATTAGTAAAAGAGAGAACATGATATAATTATGTCCCATGTTTAATTTTTTTACATGGAGTTTGCTTTGGGAGTCCCTTCTCTTCTTTTATTGTTCTATATTTTTTTATTTTTTTTAGTTTTCTTGTTATTATTTGTTACTAATAGGTGATCCAGTAATAAAAGTTTGAGATCAAGAGGTTTGTTTTTTTTATGGTCTTATGTTCGAACCCTGTGGTTGCTAATATGATAGCCACTGGAGACTTGCATGGTCGTTAATTTTAGGGTCCGTAAGATTAGTCGAGGTATGTGCAAATTGACCAAACACCCAAATTAAATTAAAGAAAAATAAAGTTACAACCTTTGAAAGTTATTGTCATGTATAACTTTTCATTCTTTTCTTTTATATTACCTTAATAATATAAATAATATTAATATGGATTGGATTGACCCATTATAGGTGACTCAAATCTATTTTTCCCTTTAAGATAGAAGTAGCATCTTTTCAATATATATATATATATATATATATATATATATATTTTCATCTTTTTCTTCTTCTTTTTTAACTTGACCAAGTCACTCTTCTTTTGATGTTTAGAGCAATTGTTACTCAAATATCTTATTTTATCACATTCATTTTCTCCTTCAAGATAGAACTAGCGGCTATCTTAGGACCCATTAGAAATTGGTTTATTTAACTCAAGCAAGTCATTCTTCTTTTGCAATATAGAACAATTGTTACTCAAATATCTTATTTTATCATATTCTTTCTTAAGGGTGAATTAATCGACTACACCAATCTTTTATGTATTTTCGCCATGGCCGTTTCCTCTCTCCAAAGATTAGCACAATAATGATGCCTCCACAAATACTCTACCTCCATGGAGTCTGAATATATTTGAAAGAGTAATATCAATTATTTTTTAAAATATTTTTTATTTTTAAAAAATTAATTTTGGTAACAAAATAAATTTAAAAATATAAAAAATACATTAATAAAAATATAAAAAAATTATTTTTTTGAAAACGATTTCAAAATACAATGTCAAATACTGTCAAAGTCACGTCCACCTCCATTGATTATTTGTACGGTAACTATTGAATCACTCACCTCCACAGCAATTGAATCACGCCTAGCCCCCAGCTACGTCCACCTCCATTGATTATTTCTATGGTACCAATTCTTTAGCGCCTTCAACAGATATCTCCTTTCGCTATCAGATCAGTGCCACCCATAATGCTCCATTTTGGAATTCAGGGCATATTTAGTTACAATTGCAGTTCGAAGGCTAGTCTTAAGCTAGCGAAACGTTGCCGTTTGCCACTTTGACTAGAGATGGGTCAGGATCTGGGCTTTAGTGGATGGGCTTTTAGGATGACCCAATTTTTGTGCTGATGTGGTAACTACCATCTCCCTGAGGCCATGGATGCTATTTTGTTTAAAGAAGCCATATTAGTGTGTTTGTTTAAGAGATGTGTTTTGCGGCGCATCTCATGGAATACATGCCTCATGATGTACATTAACAAACACAATTTTAATTCAGCTAGATTAAGTGTGTTCTGGTAATGCAGTCTATGTAATTGTTTTTTGTAGAAGTATTTTTTAAGTTAAAATATATTAAAATAATATTATATATAAATATATATGTATTTATATTAAATTTTCAAAATTATTAAAAAATATCTTAAAACATCAATTTGATATCTTTTTAGATGAAAAATAGGTTGAATTGCAAAAATAAATGCACCTTAAATCTAGGGTAGCGGATGGCTATAATAGAATTTCATTCTTGAATGTAGGAATGGTAAGGATACTCATAAATAGAGTTTTTTATTATTATTATAATTATGTTAGGTTAATTAATTACTAGTTAAGTTTTATATATATGTTTGGATTAAGTTTTGAATGAGGTTTGAAAATTATTCATAGTATATCTATTATATGTTGAAAAAACAAACTATCTAACAAATTAATTCAGTATCTATTAAATTTGAATTAATTATTATCTCTTATAATATATATGATTGTCTTGTGATCACAAATCTAACTCTCCATTCCATTTCTTTTTCTTTTTCGTATTATAAATATGAGATGAGATATAGGGGTCATATGTTCTTATATTCAACTCCCCCTTTTTTCTTTTTTTTCTTTGTTAAGGTGGTAAACTTCTTCTCTCCTTTTTCACTGAAAACCAATAATAATAATCATTATGTTTAAAATATATATAAAAAATAAGAATATGGATATTCAGAATAAATCTTAAAAAAAAATTCATAACTTTCTTAATAGGAATTTTTTTCAATCATCAAAATACAAGACATGTAGTCTATTTATAAAAACAAGAAATGAAAATATTAAATGACACTAAAAAACCCGGGTCTCATGAAAAACTAAGAGACTAAGCCCAAGACTCATGGAAGTTCAAGAGGTTTTAATATACATTCAACACATATAATTATATATCTTATAAAAATCCCTTTTAAATGACTATATACTGAAAATGTATCTCATTATAACATTACAAAGACAAACTCAATGGAAAAAAACCTAAGCAAAGAAAAAAAAGTTACAACATTAATGTGTGATTTTTGAATATTTTATAATTCATTAGAGGGTTTTATATAGATACTTTAAGATTCATATTTGAATACTTCGGGATTTTAAAAAAATTTCAACTTGCCTTATTAAAACCTTGTAAAGTAAAACCAAATGGGAAAGAATCTAAGTGAAAGAAAATGAGTATAATTTGAATTGATTTCATTCAAAATTACATGTTTTATGATAAGTCTTTAAGATGATGCATTTTAATATTATGAATAAATTTCTTGAAAGTTAAGACTAATAAAGACTTTGTAAATAAATCTGCTAAATTATCATTTAACCTGATTTGCTTGATATCAATTTTTCCTTTTCTATTGAAACTCGTGAGTATAAAAAAAGGTTAGTGAGATATCTTTTATTTTTTCTCCTTTAATGTAGCCTCTTTTAAGTTGAGTGATGCATGCAACATTATCTTTAAATAATATTATGTGATTATCTTCAATTGTTGACAATCCATATTTTTCTTTTAAGTGGTGGATAATTGACTTTGGCTTTATACATTCTTGACTTGCTTTATGGATTACAATAATTTCTGAATGATTTGATGAAGTAGCCACTAATATTTGTTTGAGGTTTAAAGAGATAACATATATTTGCATATTCAATCAATTGTGGATTTGATCCATTATAGAATAACCCCTTTTGGTTGTTTCGCAGAAATAGCAAAGTATATGTTTGACCTTATTTCAATGTTTTTTTGTGGGAGTAAAATTGTATCTTGCCAATAAATTGACTGCCAAAGCTATATCTAGTCTTGAATAACTTACAAGATATATAAGTGCTCTAGTAGCACTAAGATATGGTACTTCTAAACCAATAATTTCTTCATCCTCTTCTAACTGTAAAAAAAGATCTTTATTCGTATCAAATGATCGAACAATTATAAAAGTGCTCAAAGGATGAACATTATCCATGTAAAAGTGCTTCAGTACCTTTTCTATATACATCGATTGATGGATAAATACTCCATTTAAAAGATATTTGATATGTGAACCATGATAAAGTTTTGTCAATCCAAGATCTTTCATCTTAAATTTATATTTCAAATAGATTGTAGTTTTTATGAGCTCTTCAAAAGTACCAAAAGGATTTAAATCATCATAACAAATTTGGATATTATTTTTTAAATAAAAATACATGGACACATCTTATTATTCTCAAACTGTTTTTAAAGGTGTTCAATAAGACGGTTATACCACATCTAACTAGACTGCTTCAACTCATATAAAATTTTTTGTAGTTTAATGGAATAAACACTTCTGGTTTATCGTAAAAGACTTCAAGCATTTTAAATCCTTTAAGGATTTTAATATAGATATGTTTATCTAATCAACCATATGAATATATTGCAACAACATCCACTAAATGCATATCTAGAGTTTCTAAGAATACCAAACCAATAAAAAATCTAAAAGTGATTGCATTCATAACCGGAAAATAAGTTTCCACATAATCAATGTTAGGTCTTTATATAAAACCTTATGCAACAAGTCATGCCTTGTATTGCATGATTTCATTGTTCTCCTTTCATTTTCTAACAAAAACTCTCTTATATGCAACACACACAACACATTTAAATGTATGAACTACATGTCCAAATACTTTATATTTGAAAATAAGTTTAATTCTATTTGGATTATTTTTTTCTAAATTGGCCAATTATTTATATATCGATATTTTTTGATAATATGTGGTTAAATTTCATCATTATTTTTGATGATTCCAAAAAAAAAACCCTTACATGCAAATACATTATATATGATAATTTTATTTTGGTCCAAAATCTTTCATATACAAACATAGTTTATGGATATCTTATTATATTTAAGTACTTGAATCTTTTTAGGAGATATCACTTTAGAAGGTCCTCTTTAGAAAGATCAATAATAAGAAATGATTTAGACACAATATTTGTTGTATGTTTTGTGGATGAAGACTTTTCAAGTGTACTATCATCTATTTGTTATAATTTTTATTTTCTAGGATTTTTATTTTTAGCATCAGCATGTCTTCTGCATTTCAGAAATGGTATAGATTCATTTACTGTTATGATGACTTTATTTTCTTTAGGAATTTCAATTCTGAATGGAACATTTACAACTGGAATGTGGATTTAATTACCTTTTTATTGCTAGCGAAAACATCTAGTAATTAATTTGTAATATTTCATAAATTAATTATTGAAAAAATGACTTATTAACTAGATAAATGATTAATTAGTTGTGACTAATAATATTTTAAATAAATGATTGGGATAAATAATTAATTAGCTCCGGCTATTACCCTATTAGTGTTAATTCTCTTCCCAAATGAAACTTGAAGAAGCTGCCCAAGTTACCGCTTCTTGATTTGTTTTTCACCTTTTATCCCCTCACCAAACAAGACAAAAAGCACTCTCCTGCAACCCCCTCGATTCAGAACTTGGTCTCTAAGCAATTTTTAGTTTGTTTTTATCTCATTAAGGCTCTGACAAGACAGACAAAAACTATGGCCTGCGAAGCAAACAAAACCTGCGGAGCAAGAGGACAGTGTACTAGGAAGCCAGCCTTGCAAGAGAATAGGATAGGAATCAATGGCCAAGATGAATGCTTGATCTTCAACCGTATTGATCTCGCCAGCTCAAGATCCTGGCATTCTCCAATCTGGCCTATATATTCTGACCCAAAGGCAGCCATGGAAGGAGGGGGGAAAGAAAGGAAAAAAAAAAACAGAGAGATCACCATTGTCTTTCTCCGGGGAGAAACCGAGAACACAATCGTAGTCCAAACCGAAAAAAACCACACCCTCACACTACATTTGCAAACCTTTAGCCCAGAAACACTCAGCCTAACCATTAACCAATCAAGAACACTAACACTGCCTTCCCCGTGATCAAAGGCAACCAACAATCTTTACACCATCACACAATCTCTGTTCTCAAAAGGAAAAGACAATCACCGTGCTCTTTCTCCATTTTTTTTCTTCTTCCATGTTGATCTCGACAGCCCCTCTTTCATAGAGAACCAGACCGAAAACCATAAAGAAATGACCCCTGCAACCATAACCATTAATTTCAGTCTCTGCTAGTTCAAACGGCCCCCCGCTCAAACACCATCTTCTTTTTTCAAAAAAAGGAGGCCTCTGCAACGACAGCTATCAATTTCAGTCTCTTCAAGCGGTCAGGGCTCGCTTTCTTAACTCACAAGTTGGCAGCTTTGGTAAGAAGAGAAGGGGTCCAGTTTGTTGCTTCTAAAGGATATGTTTATATGTTAAAATAATATATTATATTATTTTAAAAGTATTTTTTATTAAAAAATATATTAAAATAATTATATATATATATATATTTAAAAATTATTTTTGAGATTATAAAATAAATAAATTTTGAATTTTGTGGGAATATGATTTAGTTGTGTTTTTAAATGTTAGTATGTTTGGAAATGTAGATGTATATTTTTAAAAAATTTGAATTGTTTTTTGATTTAAAATTAATATTTTTTAATTTTTTAAAATCGTTTAAATATATTAATATTAAAAATAATATTTTAAAAATAAAAATATATTATTTTAATATATTTTTAGATAAAAAATATTCATGTGTTTATCGCTGTTTACTTAGCCCGTTGGTCCGTTTTCTTCCACGAGGCCTGTATTTTTTATACATAAAAGGGCCCACATGGTTTTCCTTGCATAAGGCTTGCACTGGTTCTGGGCTAGGTTGTTAAGCCTAGTCTACGTGGCTGTGCTCTTTAAATCTTGTTTGGTGGTGCAAATTTCTACAAGGAAAAATGCTTTTTTTTTTTCTTATTTATAATGTGTTCAATAAATATATGTTTTATTTGTTGAATTTTTTTTGTTCCATCAAACAAACCTCAAGTAAATTTTAAAAATTATGCAAAATTCAAAAAAAATTTTTAAAATTATTTGTGGATCCTTTATATATTTTTCAACTATTTTATTTAATATCTAAGCTGTAATTTTACACTACAAGATACAAATCTGGTATTAAATATATATTTTTTTCTTCAAAATATTATAAAAATAAATAAATAAATTGTTATTTAATTTTTTTTTATTTATATACATACGACTAATTTAAAAACTTTCATGCATATTTTATAAATAAAAATAAAAATTATATTTTTTTATACTTTGAAAAATATAACAATCGCTTGATGGGTATCATGATAAATTTATAATTATCTATTAAAGTTTGATAAAAAATTTAAAAACACTACAAAAATCAATTCGTTTAATTATGAATTTTACAATGTAATATATATTACGGGTGTTAAACTAAGTAAATTAACAAACATAAAATGTTAGGAATTAATTGTAAACTTTAATATTTGAGAATATAAAAATACATTGTAAAGTATATTCTAAAGCATTAAAGATACAAAATAGAAATAAATACAGTATTAAATTTTGAACTTTAAAATTATGAGGTTTTAATCTCATAAGATATGAATTTTGTTCACGTGGAGAACTTTTCTTGAACTTTAAATAGACTGATGAATAAAAACATAACTTAAAAAAACAATCAATAATATAACTTATTATAAGTAAAATATATTAGAGGTGATGTGTTTTTTTATGTATAATTAGTTTTTTTATCTAAATTTTTATATATTAATAAATTTTTAATAATTAAAATATTGAATAACAACTCCTTAACCATTCAAATTATAATTTTAAGATGAATCCAAGACATTCAATTGTTCTAGGAGGAAGATTTTCCATTCGATAATATGTATATCGCGACAATAGCAGGGTAAGGAAATAGTAGAAAAGGAAGACAAGTTTTGTATGCGAATATACCTTTTTTTTTTTTTCCCCTTTCCTATTATAAAAAAAATAATATGTTTCATGTCGAGCGTCATGTTAATAATGTCTTAAAAATAAAAAACAAATAAGAATATAAAATATTCATAATAAATTTTAAAAGAGAAATTTTCTTACTAGGAATTGTTTTTAATTGTTAAAATACGAAATAAGTAATTTATTTATAAAAAAATAAGAACATTAAATAATACTATATTGTCATAAAAAAACAAAATGCTAAACGAAAGAGCAAAATACTTATTCAATATATATAATTTTACATTTCATAACCCATTAAACCTTTTTATTTAATTTCTTAGATTCCATCATTACCGTTCTCTCTCTCTCTCTCTCTTTTTTTAAATCACATCGTCATAAGCTAAGAGGACAGAGTAGACCCGACACATGTAAAGTCGGATCCAAGTAATCCACCTACTGGTCAGAGCCTCGTCTCTCGTGTGTCTCTCCATCTTTTGCAGAAACCTCGAATCCAACAAAAAAACCGACTGGTAGAGACCTAACAGCCAACGCACCCGAAAAGATATAACAGACCCAAAAAGATAAAAAAATAAAAAAACCCTCTCTCTTCCTCTTCCTCTCTCGTAATTACGAAATTCCAATTATGTCCTCATCCGATTCCAACTCCTCCTCCGTTGACGATCCCAACCCTAACCCCAAGCCTTTGGATTACCAATTCGAAACCCTAAACCTTGAACAAGGATCCGGTAGCACCATCATCCAAAACGACGACGACGAAGAAGGACGGCAACAAGATCAAGGCTCCTCTTTAAATGGATCGCTGAATGTAAACAGTAACAATCACGAACAAGATGACAGAATTGGCCTCGTCAGGAGTGTCGTGTTGAGGCGGACGAACTCGGAGGTGGAAGTGGACGTGAACGGGCCTTCCAGCCCGAGCAGCAGTGGATACGCCGGCGAGAGAGGGAGCAGTGGCGTCAGTGAGGATGATGAGATACAGGAGGTTGCAATTGACAGTGCTCTCCACGAGGTTTTTGATTCAAAAGCTGCCTGGTTGCCTGGCAAACGTCATGTCGATGAGGTACTTTTTGGTTTTTCACCTTTGTTTTTCTTCGTATTAAAAGCATGGATTAGTTGTGAATTTTTTAGATTACTGATTGTTAATAGATTGAACTTGGTGGAATTTACTATATCTATGCTGAAATTTGATTTGTGAAACTTTGAACCAAGAGAAATTAGCTTTGTAAATTTCCTGTTTTTGATACTGAGTAGCAAGGTTTCTATGCAAAATTGATTAATGCACTGGCATTGTGGTTAAAGGAAGCTTATAATTAAGACCCTGGGTCTTTGTTTCTTGACCTCCTTGCATGGCCTGTGTGGATGAAAATCTTTAATCTCCATTAGGGGTGGGCTTTTTTATACCTCTAGATAGATTTATCTGGGAATGGTGCTGGTGTGGTATTTTCTTTGTTTCTTTTCCTAGTTTTTACCTTTCTAGTCATGGGAGAGAGCATTATAGGTGGTTTATAAGTTTCGATTTTGACATGTAGACTAAAAATCAGTTTTGCTGCTGGATTCTTTAGAAAGTCATTATTGTAAAGAATAGTTCTCCTTAAAAGTATATGCTTTTGTTAGTTTTGCTTAAGATTTTCTTAGGTATCAGAAGATTTTATTAATGAAAAAAAAAGGGCAGAGTAGTTATGCTTAGATGTTTGCCAAACTTGACTGGGTTTGTCAAGCAATAATTTTCTTTAAAACACATGCCTTTGGAACCATGTAACTTAAATTTGAGGATTCTCTTGTGTTTTAAAATAGTGGGAGAAGGTTCTCATCAAACAAGCAATAGAACATGAACCAAGGACCCATTGAATTTCACATACTCTTTGAGGGATGCCGAACAGATTGTCTAAAGGTCAATGTGCAAAATATGTGACAGCCATTTCCCTCACATAGGCTTGCTGACTTGATTAATAGCATGTTTCATCTAGAGAATTTTAAATCAAGCAATCCAACAAGCACGGATTTTTGTGCTGGAAAGTTTATTAGAAAATTTTGGAATAGGTAAAAAATTCCCGTTATCCTGCAATTTTAAGAACATTTTCATGTTTGTGTGGTGTTATTTGCGCAGTTAACATGAAAAGGAAAAGGGCAAAACAAGCCATAATTATGAGACAGTCCCTTGATAATTTTGATCTAGTGCCTTCTATTGTGAGGGGAGACAGTTTTCAGTTTTGGAATGGACAAATGATTGGAAACTAAGCTTCAGGACAATCCTGACTGCACCCACAGAGCTTCAGGACAGGGCTTTAACACCTTCTCCTCCCTGTAACCAGTTGCACATGCATTTGCCTATCTTTTCATCTTCAAATTGAAGTTCCAATATTGTTTTAGCCATATCAGAGTCTTGCGAAAAGCTCGTCTTGTACATTGTGCTAATGTGGTCATTTATTTGTCAAATTGAGGAGAAATTATTTTAGTATCACAACACGCACAAATAGTCAAAAGATTGGTCAAAGGAAAGAAAGCAAAAGCACTTACCACAAGAAAAGCAGAAGATAGATAGAAAGAAAGAAAGTAGATAACAGGAGCCTTTAAGGACACATGTATGTATTTTGCATTGTTTAAGTCCTGGTTGTCGGTTACTAGTGAATGATATTTGCATCTTTCAATGGTCAAGCATATATCTGAAATTTCATTTGAATTGTGTATGTTTATCATTTTTACCAACTGTTTGTACATGACAAAAAGTTGTACATGACAAAAAGAGGACTCCTGCAATATTACACCCTGTGTGATTAATAAATGAAGTGCAGGATGATGCTTCCATATCATGGAGGAAAAGGAAGAAGCATTTTTTTATATTGAGTCACTCTGGAAAACCAATATATTCCAGGTTTGGTGCAACTATTTCTTATTCATACTGATGCAAACCATAGTGTAATCTATCACCTTTTCTTTCAGTGTTTTGGCTTTCTGCTCAAATTCTTTTATTAACTTCCAGATATGGAGATGAACACAAGCTAGCAGGATTTTCAGCAACACTGCAGGCCATAATTTCATTTGTGGAGAATGGGTACTGGATGAACCTGTGAACTCTCATTTTGTTCAATGACCATCCTTTGAATTCCTATTACTCTAAAGTGCATTCTTTTGAGGACTTACAATAGATTCATTCATTATTTGCTTTTTAGGGGGGATCGTGTCAAATTGGTCAGGGCAGGAAAGCACCAGGTTTGTTCATATTTTATCACGTGGCCTTCAAAAAATTGATCCTCTTCTTCTTTGTCTAATCAATCCTTTGTTCTCTGGACCTGGATCGAAAATAGAACCTTTTTTGTCCTCCTGCTAATTTAATTTGCCCAAGCTCTTTTTTTTTTCCAATCATTAAAAAATAAAAGAATATCCTCTTATTTTTTGGAGATGATTTTAAATAGCTCCAAGTTAATATGCTACTCCAAAGTTTTCATAGCGATTTCCCCAATCGTGCATGTGTTTTGTGGAAGCGTCTTCTCGAAGCTCTCTGGTCGGTGAAAGACCGAAGAGCATCTACCTCAAACAAACCAAGTCTGTTGCTTCTATCTTGTTGGAGTGGGATTTCTTACTAGGAGCATGAGATAAATCTACTTAATATCTACCAATTTGTGAACTCCGAATGTTTTCTTTTGGGTCCAGGTGGTTTTTCTTGTAAAAGGACCAATTTACTTGGTGTGCATCAGCTGCACGGAACAGCCATATGAATTATTGAGGGGGGAATTGGAGCTTATTTATGGTCAGGTAGCATTAATTCCACTACTCCACTTTTCTATGCACTGACTTTCTAAATATGTTCTTACATTTTTTGAAATGGATCAAAAACTCCTCTCCTGATCTTCATATTTTCTCATGTTTTTTGTCTAAATGATGCAGATGATACTCATTTTAACAAAGTCGGTTAATAGATGTTTTGAGAAAAATCCGAAGTTTGATATGACTCCATTGCTTGGAGGAACAGATGCTGTCTTCTCATCTCTCATCCATTCATTTAGTTGGTTTGTTCTCTGCTCCCTTTTCTCATGGCTCCTTTTGCTGGTGTTGAGAAATAGAAATATGTCTCTGCTTCTGATGGTTGGAGTTCTTTTTTTGCTGCTCGCTTTGTTGATTTTGTGCGAGTCTTTAAATTGCTGAAGCAAAACAGTGGATCTCATGGATGCAGATTTATTAATTAAGACCTCTCTGCTTTAATCCCCATACCCAAAAGAAAAGACACGTTGTTGTAGATTGTGTATAAACAATGTGACAGAACTGGATATCATTCTCTTATACTTTGTAATACAAGAAATGTGATTAAGGCTAAATATTGTTCTTATAAAAAATTTTCTTATAATACCTACCAAAATAACCTTCATAATAAAAATGTTTAAAGAACTTGTACTCAGAAGTTACGATTTATACTTGTTCTGTTCTTTTTATAGACAATGCTGACAAGTTCTAATATGTATTAATTATTAAGGAACAAGCAAAGATATTTGGTGGCCAACTGTCTGGATTGGCAAGTAACTATCCAAAAAACTAAAACCCGCCCATGCAGGTCAGTTTGGGTGGATGTTCATATGGTTCTGTTGCCATCTCTGGTAACCAGCAAAGCAGTGGTATTAGTTGAACTATCCTATCTATTTTAGGTAGACAATATTGCTAGGTTCTTGAACTATGATAGAGGTTCTGTTCCCCATTATTTTTCCTTGTCATTGACAATGGGTGAGTTGAAATACTTATTTCCATTTTCTCCCTCTTTACAAGAATGTAATTGTCTGCCATTTTCCTGTTTGTTTTTATTGAATTATTTAACTGATGTTTTCATTTCCTCTTGTCCTGAAATAAGATGCAAAGTGCATGTCTTTGTACCCTAATTTTAAATTGGATGGTGCTGGAATTCTTGCTTCTTTCTTGTCAGGAATCCAGCAACATTTCTCCATGCATACACTTGTCTTCCCCTTGCTTATGGAACGAGGCAAGCTGCAGGTGCTATACTGCATGATGTTGCTGATTCTGGTGTTCTCTTTGCAATATTAATGTGCAAACACAAAGTAAATACCTGCTCTTTCCCCCATTCTTCTTGTTTCCCCCCTTTTTTGGCTTTAAGAAACATCCATCTCTTAAAAACTGCATTTATTTTCGAGTTTGAATTTCCTTTAGTTGCTGTAGCACTTTATTACTTGAGGCTTAATTTCAGGTTGTTAGTCTTGTTGGTGCTCAAAAAGCTTCTCTTCATCCTGATGACATGCTGCTACTTTCCAACTTCATAATGTCTTCAGAATCATTTAGGCAAGTAAAATGGACTTTCATTAGACTTCTGTTATCCCATTCGTTTCTCTCTCTGTTGAGAAATCTTTTAGTCTCTTGTTAAGAACCTGCTATGGGCATTTTGATGGTGTGAAATGACTCTTTGGAATTTTTGATAGGCTAGTACCTCTGTTTGTAACAATTGAATCTCATCTCTTTATGGGTTTTTCAATTGCTCTGAAATTAGCAATGCCGCATTTGAGCCCAAAGAGGTCAGTGAGCTTCTAAGAGATGGCATTTCCAAGTCCTTTCTCACAAGTACTTGTTATTTCTATCCTAACCTATGGATGGCACTTCCAAGTTCTTCCAATTGAAATGCATGGGTCACAATAATTAAAAACAGAAAAAGTTATCTCTCATTAGTGCTTGTTATTTCTATCTTAACTTGGTTGGCATTTCCAAGTTATTTCTTGAGACTCTGGCTGACATGTTCTCTTAACTTTATGCAGGACATCGGAATCTTTCTCGCCAATTTGCCTGCCAAGATATAACCCAATGGCATTTTTGTATGCTTATGTCCATTATCTTGACGTGAGAGAAATTTGGTTTAACAGCATTTCTTCTTGAGCACATTCAATTTCATACTCCTGTGTTTCTGGACCGTGATTGTAGGAGACAATCGACATATACAATTTTTTGATCCTCATTAAATGATGTGTTTGTACTTCTAATTGTCGTCAAAGTTGATAGAAATTGGCATGACCTTAATCTTGTTGCAGGTTGACACATACTTGATGTTGCTTACCACTAGTTCAGATGCCTTTTATCATCTTAAGGATTGCAGGTAAGCAATTTGCTCTATGATTTGTATATTTTGGATTGAGATAAGTGGAGGGAAATTGAGCTTATTTAGGCATTTGAGTCATGACAATTGCTGAGAGAGGAGAAAAATGACAAGTTGTTTCTCTCTGAAAGAGACTTTCAGAACAAGTGAAGAGATGTGTTTTGGTGTACTAACTACTTTTTTTCCCACATGATCAAAATCTATGTGATATATAATAATAGCCTAAAATGTAACTTTCTTTTGGACAAAAAAAATCAAACTTATGCACTGTTCAATAAATTCCCAAAGCATCAACTTAAGTGATAACCAGAGCTGCATCTTATTGTCTCCTAATGACTGAACCTTTATTGTACATTTTCACCATAATTTACATGTGCAGGATTTTCTTATACTAAACCCAAATTAATTAAATTAATCATGGCTTAGATTTTATTGTTAATACAAGTTGAAGTGCCCATTGCAAGTGAGCAGTCACAGTGTTAAAAATAAGGAAACAAATAATCCCGCTAATGTCAAGTAAAGTCATTACTATTTCATCACTTTTACTTTGCTTATTGTTAAAATTACTTTGAGATCAGTAAAATTTCACTTCTCGTAACTTTAATATTTCTAACACTGTTAGGAAATTATTTTACGGGGCATGAAGGTGTTTTAGAATTCGAAATTACTTCACAGTTTCTACCTGATTTTCAGCATGCAATAAGAGTGTGGTAGGAGTTGGTTTTATTACCCAATATGCTTTTAATGAAATTAATTCTTAGTTATCATGGAGTGAGTGGTTCGTTTAGTTGTGTTCTCATTCTATTTTGTTTTAAAAAAATTGACATTTTTTATTTTTTATAGGATTCGTATTGAAATGGTTCTTTTGAAGTCAAATGTTCTTAGCGAAGTTCAGAGGTCCATGCTGGATGGTGGGATGCATGTTGAGGATTTGCCTGCTGATCCTTTGTCTCGTCCTGGATCTGCTTCTCCTCATTTTGGGGAGCATCAGGAACCGACCGATTCTCCTAGGAGATTTAGGGAACCATTTGCTGGGATTGGTGGTCCTGCTGGACTTTGGCATTTCATATATCGTAGTATCTATCTGGAGCAATATATATCTTCTGAGTTTTCAGCACCAATTAATAGTCCACAACAGCAGAAAAGGTAAAGCTGCTGAATCTTTGGGTCTTTTTGTTGAAAGAAATTTCAAATGCCCTCCATGGTTGACCATGTTCTGGCCATCTGCTATCAGTTCAAAACTAAAATCCTCATTTGCAGATTGTACAGGGCTTACCAGAAACTTTACGCTTCGATGCATGATAAAGGCAATGGGGCCCACAAAACACAGTTTAGAAGAGATGAGAATTATGGTAAACTATGTTTTATTTATGTTATGTTTTTTCTTTTTGTTTTTTTTATCAGATCCACAAAGTACAAAATATAGCAATGTGTGCATTTATATGCTCCATAGTTTATGAAATTATGGAAGATCCATCAGTACGCATTTATCTTTATTAACACAAATGAAGGAAGTGTTTTCTTGTCTTGTTAGACGTGCTTTTAAATATCCATTTTGCATATATATAATATTCCTTCAAGGTGATGGTGGCAGTAGATTTATGGATCAAGCAATTTATTTCGGTGCTTATAACTTAGAATTTGAATAACCATGCTAAATATCTTGCAAAGGTCATTTTTATTGTTCTGATTGATGATTGATATTTTGTTCAACAAGCCTCATTTTTTGCTGTCTGAAATTCTACCCTGATCATGTTCCTTGATATTTGTTTCAATGGCTCAATTTTTAGCACTAGTTCAAATTACTTTCATGGTGAAATTGTATCTACTTTGTGTGACAGTTCTCCTCTGTTGGGTCACCCCAGATTTTGAGCTTTATGCGACGTTTGATCCACTTGCAGACAAGGTTTGACATTTTCTCATGCATGTTTAAGTTCTTCCTTTGTATTCTAAAAACTGTGGACACCTGACCTTGAGACAAGAATCCTTAGGCCTATGCAACCATATCACTTTGTCTAGCTCATTGGACTCTATAAATTATAATCTGCTATCGAACAAGATATTTCTTCAGCACACCAGATAAGCTTCCAGGATCATTAATTGTGAAGGGCTGAAGGCCAAGCTCGTTATTGTTTTGATGTCCTCGTAATTTGGAGGGTGACCTGTTCTCCAAATTCCAAATTGATCTCGTGTATTCTCATTTTTTCATTATTATATTCTTGTTTCAATTAAAATATTTAAAATACTTAATCTTAATTATGTTGCCTTTGCATTTGATCAGACTAGATCGTTCTGCTTGCTGCTCTTGAAATAACTCTGCAAATGGATTGCATGGTCCTTCTTGGTATATTTTTGTCACAATCTAGATGCAATGCTGACTTTTTAACCGTATCGAATTTGCAGGGTCTGGCAATAAAGACTTGCAACAGGGTCTGTCAATGGGTGAAAGATGTTGAAAATGAAATATTTTTGCTGGGAGCAAGCCCCTTTTCATGGTGACCCCAAAAATATCTTGTAACACAGCATGTATACTAGGGTTTGTTTATTTAATAAAATCCCACATTTGATTTCTGTGAATCTCACGTTTAATTTAAGCATGCCAATAGTTTACCAAAAATCTGTTTCATTTACTTTCTAAAGGTTTGCATTCAGTTGCATCCTCATGTTGTTACCAGAAATTGTAGTCGTCCTTGCAATATCAGATCGTTGGCAGCAACTCAACGAATATTAGATTTGGTATACACTCCTGTGGAATTGGGTATAAGTTGGGAAGCCAAAACTTCCTCTTTTTTCTTCTTTTTCAAGCCTTGGCTTCCAGAGTATTCTTTGTTTGTTTGTTTCAACGTAGAAGTGAAGAACTCGAGGAACACTTGGACCTGATTATACGACTACCGCCTGTAAATCTGCCGCTGGGTGCTATCAGAACATCGACAGATTGCAGGTCAAAGCTAATCCTCTATTACATATGAAATAAAATTTGAGATTTTGTTCCCTTGTTTATCCATTTATCAAGACAACAATATAATTGTCAATATAACAGGTCTTTATGTTGATTACTGACGATTTGATCTAGGGTCCAGAATTTCACTAGGCTCTTTGCTGAAGTGAAGGTTCAAGACTGTTAGGAAATGTCTGGTTGAAGATACTTCGAAAAACATAAGCTAGCTAGGCAGTTTAATTCAAAACAAATCAAGATGGTTTTGAATCATTAATTAAGCAAAAACACGTTTTCTAAAAATTCAAAAAAAAAATCTTGTTTAAAATTAATTTTTTTATGTTTTCTAATTATTTTGATATATTGATGTTAATATATATATATTTGATGTATTTTTAAGTTAAAAATATTTTAAACTGTAACTGTGTTATATTCTCAATTACCTTCTTAACTCTTAATATAATTAAATTTTACAACGGGATGCCACCTCATTTTTTTTTTTGTAATTTTTTTTTAATATTTGCTTGATTTTAAATGTTTTTATAAATTATTTTAGTTTTTTTATAAAATTATTCTAATTTTAAATAAATATTCTAATATTTAGGAACGGTCTGATTTTATAAATATTGATTTTTATTATTATATAATTAAATAAAAAAATATTTTTTAAAATTTAGTAGAGTCAATAACTCAAATTATAAGTTTTATAAATTAAAATTTAAAATTCAAGTGAATTTAATATATCTTCATTCTAATATTAAAAAAAAAAGTTAGTTGAATTTTTTTTAAAGCTAACCAATAATTTTTTACAAGTCATTTGAGTTCCACTAGAATAGTCAAATTAACTGGATTATCTAATAATAACTAATTATACGACTCCCGCCTGTAAATCTGCCGCTGGGTGCTATCAGAACATCAACAGAATGCAGGTCAAAGCTAACCCTCAATTACTTATGAAATAAAATTTGAGATTTTTTCCCCATGTTTATCCATTTATCAGGACAACAATATAATTGTCAATATAACAGGTCTTTATGTTGATTACTGACGATTTGATCTAGGGTCCAGAATTTCACTAGGCTCTTTGCTGAAGTGAAGGTTCAAGACTGTTAGGAAATGTCTGGCTGATGATGCTTCGAAAAACATAAGCTAGCTAGGCAGTTTAATTCAAAAGAAATCAAGATGGTTTTGAATCATTAATTAAGCAAAAACACGTTTCCTAAAAATTCAAAAAAAAAATCTTGTTTAAAATTAAATTTTTAATGTCTTTATATTATTGTGATGTATTAATATAAAAAAAATAATAAAAATAAAAATATATATATTATTTTGATGATTTTTTAAATTAAAAACACTTTAAACTATAATCGCTATTATACTTTCAATTACCTTCTTAATATAACTAAATTTTACAATGGGATGCCACCTCACCTTCTCTTTCTTTTTTCTTTTTTTTTTGTATTTTTTTTTAATATTTATTTGATTTTAAATATTTTTATAAATTATTTTGGTTTGTTTTTTATAAAATTATCATAATTTTAAATAAATATTTTAAAATTTAGAAAGTGTTTCATTCTATGAATATTGATTTTTGTTATTATATAATTAAATAAAAAATAATTTTTTAAATTTAGTAGAGTCAATAAGTCAAATTATAGGCTTGATAAATTAAACTCCAAAGCTTGAGTGAATTAAATATATTTTTATTTTAATATTAAAAAAAAGTTATTGAGTTATTTTTTAAGCTAACCAATATTTTTTTACATGTCATTTGAGTTCCATTATAATGGATTATCTAATAATAACTAATTTCTTTTAAAATTTACTTGTTCACCCGGTTTAACAAGCCCATTTTTCATTATCCAAGACCGAAGTCTATCCTGCCTGTTTTCAAAGATTGCTGCAACGTTCATTTCCTTTCAAATCTATGCAGAGATCCTCCGCTCCAAAACAAATTCAAAGCTGAGCCTTACAAAAATGGAACATCAAGATCTTAGCCTCACCTGCCTTATTTCTTCTTCTTTCAATCATCTACTTGACAAAATGTAAGCCAAAAATCTCTCCTATCAACTTTTCCCTTCCCTTAACCAAGCCTGGAAAATCTTCAATTGAACTTAACCATGTATTTGTGCCTATTCTTTTCATTACAAAAGGTTTCACCGTGTGCTAATTACATAGGGAGTAATTAGTCATTAAAAATTAGGTGATAAAATAGTTCAAGTGGTTTGATACCTTAACGTCTCGAATTTAAATTTTATGAATTGAATACATTATCACATGAAGAGCTTTATCTTTTAATGGCCAACCCAACTCAACTGGATCAGTTGGGATTTAATGGACTTCTAGATTCCAGGGTTTTAGATAAAAAAAGAAGAAGAAGAAAGAACAGTCACGGAATATAAAGAGGACCTGTCTACCTCCCTTATGGCACAAGCAATCAGCTCAAAAGAAGTGAGACTAGTTTTGCTTCAGCAATACTCCCAACCACCACCAAGAAATGCAGTGGTGGCACCTTTACCCTTCATGGTGAAAAGAATAGGGCAGGGGGGGTGAGATGAAGTGATGTAAAAAAGTGATATCCGCAATGAGTGTGGTGCTCAAGCAAAGGGGGGAGAGAGAGAGAGAGAGAGCACAGTGCCACAGAGTCTCTAAATTCGGGTGGGCCAGGTCTCCACTTCAACGACACCAGGCCCCCCCCCCCAAAGCAATGCCACGTCATCACCCCCATTGATTTACGCAACAATTTTTGTTTTTTGGAGTCGGCCCAAAAGAGTCGGGCCCACATGACTGGACCTGGACGGGGCCCAGAAGGGATTAAGAAGAAGTGGCATGATTACTTTTCCTGCGAGAAAAAGCAATGGCTCGAGGGAAAAAGGAGACAGGAACCCTCCATCCACCCATAACAAGGGAGGGAGGGAGGAGGAACAAATCCAATAAAAACGAAGAATTGGCAAATAATAATAATAATAATAATAAAAAGTGAAAGAAAAGAGGGAGACAAAGTGGAAGGATGTTAATCCCATCACCTAAAGCTTAGAAAAGAATATATATAGCCATTTGACTTTCCTAAATGCCATCATCATATACATTTGATTTGTACTTATATGGATTTTGTTTTTTATGGGAAACATGGACCCTATTTATTTATCCATAAAATAAAATAAAATAATTGTCAATCACAGACCAGCTTTTACTCTCTCTGGTCGTGCTGGTGTTTTCAAACATGCTGTTTGTTTGTATTTTAGCCCTGCCAAAGATGGGCATGGATGGAGGAGCACTCAATTCATCTTCAATTGCTTCGAAGCAAAAACTTGGTAACAACTTATTACTTCAAAATTGAGAAAATTAATCTAGCTTATGGAATTCTAGTCATGATACCCGGTTCTAAAAAAAAACAAAAAAAAAATCATTTACTTGCTACTATTCATTATATTGATTAGAGATATTCAAAATAATCAGTTTTATTATTATTTAATTCAATTCAACTGCACAAAGTCAAATAATATAGAGCCCTGTTTGTTTACTGCAAAGTAATTTTTTTAAAAAAGTGAATTCTAAAAAAGTGAATTATTTTTTTATATTTGATAGTGTAATGAAAAATAAGTTGAAAAACACTTTCAAGTATTTGGTTATTTCATGAAAAATAAGCTGGAAAATAACTTATTAATATTTTATTTTTTCAAAAATTTCTTAAAATAACGAGGAACAAATCTTACAAATTAAAAAGTTGAATGAGAATAAAATTAAAAAATAATTTAATTTCATAAATTATCTCAAATAAAAATAAATAATAATCAAAATAATAGATATCAAATCTAAAAAATAAAAAAAATGAAAGATGAAAAAAGTAAAATAATAATAGTTAATATTTCATAAATTATTTCAAATAAAATAAGTAACAATCAAAAGAACAATGATCAAATTTGATAGATAAAAAATTTCAATTAAAAATGATAAGGGAAAAGCAAATAACAATTATAAAAATGAGGACCAAAATTAATATAAAAAATAAATTTTAAGGGATGAAATTGAAAAACAAATATTCAATATATATATATATATATATATCAAAAGTTTGAGGATCATATTTGATATAATTAGCAAATAATATAATATTTTTAAATTTTTTACAACTTTCAAAATGTATTTTCTGCTCAAAATAAAAGAAAAATATTTTTCTGAAAATTAAGCCAAATTTTTCTTTGACTAGAAAATATTTTCTATTGACCGAAAAATATTTTCCGTTGATCAATTTTTTTAATGACAAACAAACACATTAAAATTTTAAAAATAATTTTCTAGAAATCATTATTCAAAAAATAAACATGGCTTAAATATTACATATGATAATAATAGATTAAAAAACTAATCAAGATTTTCAAAATCCAATCGATATGACCAGCACAAATCTTAACTCTAATTAAACTCAACAACATAAACTGAATTCATATATATATATATATATATATATATATATATATATAATTTAGTTCAACTTTATATATCCCACTAGTTTCAAAAAACTTAAATTTATAATGTTTATAATTTATAAAATATCAATTAAATTATAAGCCGATACATTACCCAACTAAATTTATAAGCACCCCTGGAATCAATGAGCTTAAGATTCGTTAATTAATCATACAATATTTTCAAAACAGGTTTTCTATTGCTTCAAGTTATAATCCTGCGCCTCATGAACGCATGTGGATCCCGAAAGCCATTATCCGAAATAAGATCTTTTTAGATTCTAATCCCAGGAGTGTTGATTGATTCCTGACAGACTAGTTATGGCGTCCCCACACAAAAAGCATAAAATGTTGACTTTCTGTATCGATTTAAATCTCTGAATGCTTTTCTTTCTTCGCGTATAGCCCCATTTTTACAGTGCTTTCATCCTGTAATCATTTCACCTCTGAAGATTACCATTTCATATCAATAAATGCCATGCATGACCTTTATACTCGATCGGGTCAGAGATAACTTGGATTTCTGCTACACAATCGTGGAATTGCCAGACGTCGGAACAGAATGCGCACCTAGGATCGGGTCCGATCTGCTTGGACGGCCGGTGAAGTATCATCAAATGTTGACATGGCAGCTGCTGATCTGTCCTCTGTCTTCGAATATGCCTGCTTTCCCACCAGTTAATATATAAAGATGGATGCTCTTTCCGAACCCGCTTCCGACCTCGCCATTGAATGATAGAAACATTAAGCTATATATGTTATTGTCTACCAACTTGAATCCCAACAGAGAAACAAAAAAAGTATGTCATCCCTCAGATTTTACACATTCATGCGTTCGAGAATCCAATATACATGTTCACTTACTGATTAAATCAGAAAAAATCTTTCCAGTCTCACTCTGATGTCTAAGGACGGGCACTAATCTTTCTCAACTGAAAGCTACTGCGCGCTTTCCAAATATCCAAATTCATAAATTCTAATTGCAGGTCTTATAGTGGCTTTTTTTTTACACAGTTCTTTTATTGTAAGATGAGCATATACTGTCAGAATTCTCCCCTTCTTTTGAAAGATCATGGAATATTGTCGGTAACCTAATAAATAAGAACTTCGAAGACGCCTGCCAAAAGCCACGCTCCACCCTGTAAACTCTTAAAAATCAGCATCTGTTTATCACGAAGGATGGAAATGGGGGAGGAATAGAAGAGTAAACTGGGAGGATAGAGAGGAGAAAGGACGTAACAAAAACAATATCAACTTAATGAATCGATAAGAACGAGAGATAAAAAAACAGTCGCGGAAGAAGGAGAAATAGCATGCATGTTATCCGAGGTAAGAAAAACCACGTCAAAAAGACCCCCATGAAAACAAAACTAGAAAGTAAAACAGCCAAAAGAGCGTAAATGTCGGCATACCTGTAATAGGCAGTCCTTAGCCACATCAACAAACCAAAAAGACCATCCCAGGCATAAGCAAGCACCAGCCATGGTTAGCCCTAGAAAACCTGAATGTCACCCAATAAAATATCGCAAATAAAAGATTAATACTTTGAAAAGCGCAGAGGAAATCAAGCATTCCACAAATGACCATCAACACCGAATACAAAACAAAAGAGAACATTCAAAGCAAATGCAGGGGTTGGAGAAGAGTAAAAAAAAAAAAAAAAAACAACGTGACTGAATTGGTAAGATGCTATATGAACCTAAGAGCAAGAAGCAAAACACAGCCACGAAGAGAGAGAGAGAAAACCAGTGTAGCAAATGGTTTGGGAGCCTACAGGAATCACAAAATGTGGCTAAACCTCCCCAAAAAAAAGTTCTTAAAGCCCTTTATAGCACTAAAATGCATTCGTGACACGAAAAGACAACATACAATACCCCAGCACTAACAAAGACATATGAAAAACGTGGCCAGCCTACAGCAAATGAAATGTCATGAGTCAAAAAGAAGCCAAAGTAGGCATCGTATTCACATGAGATCAGTCCAAATAAGAAACTCCAGCTGCTTGAATATTTGAAAAAAAAAAATTTGCCTCCTCCATTTACTTGATTTTCCTTTTATTATTTATTCTTGGTTCCATTGAGGGGGCCTATCCTCAGCTATTCTACTCAAAGACAATTAAAGTCATCAAAGGTTGTGTGGAACCAAAAGAAGACACAGAATAATAGGGTAGTCCATCAAGGAAGAAGCCTCTCACTCAAGCCAAGTTGTAAAGAGTTTGTTTAGTGTTATGATAATTTTTATGATTGTAGTTTTTAAAAAATTAATTTAATAAAAAAATATTTTTAATTATTATTATTTGAATTTTATATTTATTTGGTTAAAATTATTGTTAAAATAACTATTGTATTGAATAAAAAAACAGTTGAAACTTGTTTGATTAAAACTGTTTTTAAAAATAAAATAACTAAAATGAACAAGTATTAAATTCATGGCTCAATTCAATCATGCAATTATTAAAATATAAAAAATATATCTCTTGTTGTTTGTTGTTGGCATTTAGCATGCATGAAGATCCTTAATTGAAAACTCTTCAAACCTTATAGGAATGATTTGTGTAAATATGATGGAGTGTTTATTGTAGCTAAACAGAACTTTTGTTTCTCTAATAATAGAGTGTTTAAATTACAAAGGTTAAAATGATCCATGGATTTTTTAATGATAAGAAAACCAAAAAATAAAAATAAAAGCAGATTTGTTATTAAAAAAAACATGAAAACGTAGCCTTACCATAATTGAGGTTAGGCCTCATTTAATGATAGCCCTATAAATAAAACCACACTTTTATTTGATAACCAAATACTATATTGTTGTGGTTACGACAAAAAAAGAAGAAGAAGAAGCAAAAGTCACCTCAATCTCAAGCGTTTAAAATTAACAAACCAATCAATTACTTCCCCAATGAACTACAAATGCACATTTAAGACTCTTATTTCTACTATTTATATGTTATTTGTTTTATCACAATCCATGATTTACTAAGATTAATAACTTCACTTCAAATGTTTCTCAAAGTCTCGTAACAATAATGGATCATTTCACTTCAATATAATACAATAGAGTTCACATCATTACAAAATTATACATAAAAAAAGAATTTTAAATATAGAAATTATAGAAAACATTATACACTGCCTATATAGGAACAACAATGCACATTAATGAGAAGAACAACTTAATCCAATTCAAAGTGCTTATGACTTATATGCAGGCACCTTTGGAAAAAGAAAACTAATTATTAAGGACTTAAGCCAACCTAGAGACATAACGACAATGCATAACAAACACAAATATCAAACAATTTTTTCACAAGCATTTAATTTCATTTAGTTTTTATATCGAATTTAGTTCTAATATTTTTTATTTTTTTTGTGCATTATTTTTTTATTACTATTTTTTTTCTCAATTTCATCCCTTAATAATTATTTGATTAAAAATCATGTTTTTTTTTCTTTTCAGGTTTGTCTTTATTAAAGTCATTCTGGTCTTATGACTCGAGTAATAGACCTGAAAGATTAACCCGAGTTAAATTCTGTTTTTTTAAGCATTTGTTTTTGAATATTTTTTTCGGTATTGTTTTCGCTTTCCTATTTATAGGATCATCTTGATTTCATGTCCTACATCATGCGTTTGATTTGTTAACCTGATTGGCTACTAGGTTCGCTCGAAGCTTTTTTTGTTATTTTTTTTTTACTTTGACAAGTTTTAAAAGTTTATATTTTTAAATTGGCTTATAATGAGCTTCTTGAGAAGACCTGAATTTAATTATGGTTTTATAGGTGTTGAGCTTTTTAAGATTTAATCATGTCCAAGATGTTTATCCTGGTTTGCTTTGTTTTTACAAATATTTTCAATTTCACCACTTATGATTTTTTTAATATTTAAAATTTGGTTCTTAATTATTCTTTTAATTTATATTTTTTTTATTTGAGATTATTTTAAAAAAAAAATTTATCCTGCATCCTCCTTAAGTTTTTTCTATCAAGTTTTATTCTCATTCTTTTCATTATTTTTGTAGGTTTTTTTTTATTAATATTTTCTACAGATCTTATCTTTCAAAATTAAATTTATTGAGAATTATTCTTCTTGATTGAATCTAAGTAAACAATTTCACAGGATGTGGCTTTTAGAGATGAGACTAAGTTTAAGAGGTTTACCTCATTTTTTTTTCTTTTTCTAAATTGATGTTGTTTTATTTTTTATTTTGTTATTTTATTTTGTTTGATTCTCTCTTTTAACCTTAGTTGTCTTATTTTTTTTAGTTTGATTCTATTGGGTTAGCCCTTAATTTTTTTTTTTTTTTTATTTCACCCTTATCTTTTTTTAATCTATAAACAATCTATCATATTACAAATGATTTTCAATTTCACTTCCTTATGATTTTTTAATCTTTCAAGTTTTGTCCTAATTTTTTTAATTGCATTTTTTTATTTGTGATAAATATTTTATTGATTTCATCCTCATCGGGTTTTTTCGATTTTACTATAGAAACAACACTCAAATCTATAATTTTTGACCCTTAACAACACGCAAGCAACATATCTATTACATATACAAAAAGGAAATGGTCTTTTACTATAGAAATGGCTCATTTGAAATTTTCTTAAGTTTTTTTATTGTAGCGGTGGCAAATCTATAATTTTTTTTTAGAAAACAATTTCTTCTTATATTTGTTTCTCTTTTATATTTTATATTTTTATTATTTTACACTTGGCCTATTTATCACCATTTTTTTCATATCTTTATTTTTTTGCGATATTTGTTTAGTTTTTTCTTCTTTTTACACCTTTTTTTAGAAGAAAATATTTTTTTTATTCTTCACACTTGAAATATTTATCACTATATACTTGGCCTATTCATACTATTCATTTTGTTATTATCGTTATTCTTTTATAATTTCTTTTATAATTTTTTTCTTTTTTTCTTTAAATTCTTTTTTTGAAAAATTATTCTACAAAAACTAAGAAAATGGTGTTTCAATGTAGTAATTATAATATTATTTTATTTTTCTAGTACGTTAAAAATAAGCTTGGGATCTTTCATGTTTTTATTCATGAATATGATCTTCAATATATTTTATTATATGTAAGTATCGAATTTTTAATTCATAGTTATATTTTTTTACTCGCTATAAAAAAACATGTTAATAACACGTACACATTAATTCATTTGCGTTATAAAAAAATTATTAGACATGCAACTAGACAACTTAACACTATTATTTTTTGTATTTATTGGCACATATGATTTTTAACTTATTTGATTGAATACATGCATAGACGTTTTGATTTATAATTTGGATTTTTGTTGTAAAAATGCATTTGAAAAGCTTGCACATTTATCTTTCTTGCCAAAAGAAATTATCCAACACACAATGAAGCGTAAATCAAATAACTAGTTATTATCTATGTTGATTAAAGTAGCAAACAAAGAGATGAAAATGAAGAAACAAAGGAATTTAATGACAATTGATATAGAAGGCCTATCCCTGATTAAAGATGAATTCAAAATAAAAATTATAATAGATGACCTTAAGTCTTACAACCATGTTATTTTTGTTTCTTAAACCTGTTTAAATCTGAATTACCTCTGATTTGATTTATTTTAGGTTCATATTTTGGTCTTATATTCACGAGGAAAACATTATATACTTGAAAAATATTGTTTATACTCGACTCATTTACTTTATTGATGTTGGTAAGAAAGACACAAATTTTTAAAAATGGTTTAGCCAACTACTCCAAGTGTGTATTTTGTTCAAAAGATATTTTTTGAAAATATATTAAAATAATATTTTTTAATTTTTGACACCAACATATCAAAATCATTAAAAAATATTTAAAAAATTAATTTGATATTTTTTCATACGAAGAGAAATTTGAAAAGCAGAAGCTACTACAATACTAAACAAACACTAATTAAGAGATCATTTGATATAGTGGTAGCTTTTGTTTTTCATCCAACCATAGAGAAAAAATTGTTCGGGTTGTCAAATAGCTTATGTTTTTTGCATTGGACCCATATATAATTGCATTTCAAACCTTGATTTTGTAAAAGCTAAAGTAACTTATTTTTCATTCATGGAGACCTATTTTTTTTTTATTTTGCTTGTAAAATTCATTTTACAATAGTTTTAACAAAATACATATTTTTTTAAAGCGCAACTAAAAGGTTTTTTCATAAACTTATTTTTTAAAAAGAAAAAAACTGCATGCAACCATAAAACTCACTACAATATTAAACATACCCTAAGGTAAAGATGATTTTCTTGCTTTTTTATTATTGATGCGAGGAGGAATGGGATTGTGTCTATCACACTTGAACTCTTAAATAATATATATATTGAATTCTTAAGTTATAGACAAGTGTTTTTATAAAGAATTCATTTATAGCTCACCAAGGCAATATTAGCCACGTACCGTTGTTGGCAAAGCTTGTGTCAAGATTAGATAAATCTTCTTTAAAGTTTGTTTGATATTTTCGTGAAAAGTGTTCTTTAAAAATATTTATTTATTTATTTTAAATATATTAAATAATTTTTATTTATTTAGTTTTAATATTAGCATATTAAAACTATAAAAAATATTAAAAAAACAATTTAATATTAAAAAAAAATTCAAAAAAGCTTGCATGAAGGTTAGATGATCTTCATGTCTTAAAATTAATTATAGGAGTATTTATTTTAAGCGGAAGCTTTCAGTTTCCAGTAAAATTGAAAACTATCTGTATAAAATACAGCTCTAAATTCATTGGGCAGTTGCCACGTACACACATGCTATAGAGAAAAAACAAAACAGTCGTCAAACAACTTTCCTCCAACACCAGTCATCGCTATATTCCTCCCCGTTACAAAAAAAATAAAAAATAATAAGAAAAATAAAATCTAGAAAACATTCCTCAGTAAAAACAACTATAATAGAAAAAGCCTGGATAATGCTGGGTGTAAGCAGACACCACCAACCCCTAGGGAAGTTAATGTCCATCAAAACACGAATAATAGATAATTATGAATTTACTCTAATAAAAAAAAGACAATGCAATAAGCTTAGAATAAAATTTTCTTTTCAATATCATATAATTATTTTTTAAAATTATATGGGTTTAAATTAGTAATTTTGTTTTATTTTGTACAGTAAAGTTACATTGATCCTTCAAAAAGAAAAATAATTGAAGTCTCACTTAATAACTTTTTTCATCATTTTACATTATTTTTATTGTAATTTTCAAGGATATCCTGAGGTATTATTGTAAATTATATTTATTAAATATAATTAAAAAAATTAGTTGGCGTGAGCGCAATAACATGCACCAAGCATGTGGACAACCCTGATGTTGTTCGGGCGGTGCGTAGGGGCTCATTCAGCCATCAAACGCCTCCTTCCCGGGTGGCAATTGAAAAATATTATCTTCCCAGACTAGATGAGACAGTGCATGTGCCAAGATTCATGACAGTTTGGTATCGATGACTTTTTTTTCCCTTTTTCTTCTCTCTCCTTCCACCTATATTTTCACGTTAACCCGTGAAAATTCAAGAATAACCCTTTAATTTGTTGATTCTTCATATTTGACCCATTTTATTTTTATTATGATTTTTTTTATCCTGAATAATTTATTGAATTTGATCCTTGTTCTTTTGATTTATATTTTTTTTCGGAATTTATTTTTTCAATTGATTTTGTTTTATAACTTCACCCACCTTTGCTTATTTTTTTTTCAATCAAATTTAATCCTTCTTTTTTTGATTGTTAATTTTTTAGCCTTCACAACTTTGTTTTTAATTATAAATGATTTTATTTTATGATTTCACTCGTTTTTATTTTTCTCCTATCAAATTTAATCTTTATTCTTTTGATTACCAATTGTTTTTCTTTGACAAGTTTTAAAAATTATATTTTTAAATCGTCTCATAATAAACTTCTTGATTGGACTCAGGTATAGAGTTTCACGAGTTGCGAGTTTTTAAAATTTGACAAGGTTTATGATATTTTATTGGGTTTTCTTTATTTTTATAAATATTTTTTCAATTTCCACCCTTTATTATTTTTTTTCTTTAAAATTCGATCCCAATTCTTTTAATTGTTATTTATTTTATTTGGCATTATTTTTTATTAAATTTCTTTCTCCTTAGGTTTTTTCTGTTAAATTTTATCCTCATTATTTTTTATTTAATTAGTTGAGAATTAGGCTTTTTGATTGAATCTGAGTCAAAGATTTTAAGTGCTTGATTTTTTATTTTGCACAAAGCTTTACTGTCTTTCTTCCATTGAAATTCTGGGCATTATCAGTTACTATCTTTCCAGGTGCTCTAAATCGAGAGATTAAATCTCATTCACTGAATCTATTCACTATCTTATAGGTTACATAAGTTTATGAACTGACTTCCACCAATTTTATGAAGTAGTTAATAGCTACTAGGATAAACCGATGTTCATTGCTAGCTTTTAGATTAACAGACCCAATTACATGGATTCCCCACATTGCAAATGGCCATGGAGATGTCAAATTAAATAGATGACTTAAAGGCTTAGTAATTAACATTTATGATATTTTCTTACATATTCTATGCAATCCTTTTCCATGTTCATCCAAAAATGCTTCGACCGCTGCATTTTCCTAGCCGTCATATGTCCAATAGCATGAGTTGCACAAATCCCTTCATAAACTTCTTGGAGTGCTTCTTTTTTTTCCCCCTTATCTAAACATCTTAACAATGTTTCATTAGACGACCTGTTGTATAACACTTCTACATTGAGGTAATAATCATAGTTTTAAGACCTGACCTGGTCCAAGGCCCGAGTTCCGGGTTTTGACCTGGTGACACGACCAAAAGATTGATGTCTTTTCCCAAGTGCAGAAATATCAAAGTAATAAATAACCCGGCAAGACTGGGGTCGAACCACATGGAGGTTAATTGTATAAATTTTAGACAATAAGAATACAATAAAAACAACAACAACAACAACAACAACAGTAGTAGTAGTAATAGTAGTAGTAGTAGTAATAATAATAATAAAGAAGAAGTTGATGAGAACTTTGAGATGGAAGATTAATGTAAGGATTAAACAATAATAAAAACAAATGTCAAGGTTAGAGGATCCACTAATGGTATTTTAAACAAGTATAATATAAACTCTTATTATTCAACTGGAAACCACACTCAAATGAGGTTCCAATCGGATGATTTATAATTAATAGCTTATTATAAATTATTAACATGCTCATATTAATTATCTTATTTAAGTAACACCAAACTTTTAAATATTGTCAGGAATTCATAATGCTAACTTATGTTAACAACAAATCAAGTTTCTTTCATAGCACAGGTGTAGGTAATACCATACGGTTGAGCTATGAGAGTGTCAAGCATTTGTTGTACCAAGTGTTATACAGCACAAATCTAGATTAACCATTTAACAAGTACGGTATTAAGAATTAGTAAGATAAAAAGATAAGACATGTTAATATTAAACATTGAGGTCCATGTTGAGTTTACACTATACTTATTCTTACACCATTAGTGTAACCTTTTCACCTTGACATAATAAACTTAGCTAAACATAATGAAGAAGAGAAACATAAATAAAAAAAACAAGAACATAAATAAGATACAAGTTAACTAAGTAAAGGAAAGGAAATGAAAAGCATAAACAAGATATTAATGAAAGCAAAACTTAAGAATTACAAAAAAAGTATAAAGAGAAAGAGTAAGAACAAGTTCTTGATCTGAACAACCAAGCCCCTAAATGCATGGCAAATGCCTTCTTTTATAGGCCAAAATTTGGAATTTGATGACTAATTGTTGAATGGGTGACCAACTCTTGACTTAGTGAAAATCCGTATCTTCTTGTTTGAATAAAACGTCATTGCTAGCATCAGAACTGGATCCACCTATACTTACGAAAGTTATAGAAAATTGTCTTAGCTTTCCAAGAAAAAAAAATTGAGGCCATTTGGACTTCTAGAAATCAAGATATGGACTGAACACTGAACAGTGTCTGGGCTGCAGGACAGATTCAGACTTCTCCGTTGTTGCTATAATTTGGACTTAAAAACGGTCTTTTTAGATCTTGGACTCCACATGAAAGTTGTAGGCCTATGTCTTACCAATTTTGTCCTAAAGTTTGAGGTCATTTGGATATCTAGAATTTGAGATATGACCCAATTACCGAACAGTGTTCCAGTTTTGACTGCACTAACATCTCTTTTTTAAGTTTGGCCTTTTCTTTGTCCTTTCAATTTTAATACTTAAAGTCATCAATCAATCTTTTCATTTATGTGATAGACCTGCATTTAAAATGAATATTTACCATAAATTAAAGGTATCTTATATTATTAGGTATGTTATTATAAAACATGCTTTAGTTAAGGAGATATTGATACTTTAAGTACAAAATGATGATATAAAACCTTGATAAAATGCACTTTTAAGTACTAATCACCTGGTCATCGGGTCAATTATTTTTTTAAAAAAATCAAAACAACGTGGTTTTAGTAAGAAAAAACAAAAAAAAGTCAACGGGTTTGCGATCGGGTTTTGACCAGGTTTTGCCGGGTCAACCTGCTGAGTCACACTGAGTTTTTTCTCCCTTCATTTTTTCTTCAACCCAGCCCAATTCCAGCCTCAGGTCAGCCGAGTCCCGGGTCGACCTGCTGGGTCGGGCCGGGTTTCAAAACTATGGTAATAATTCATGACTAATCTTTGCAAGGTTTTCATATTTGTATTTGATACCCTTGGGAGATACTTTTGGTGTTGGATAAACTATTTGATATCATAATACTATAGATTCCTATCCGTTTCTCCTTCAACTAAGCAACAGTGAACCGAAGAATTTATGACTTAAATACTTATGGGTTGCACTCTATTCCCATCATTAATTTTGACCATGGAAGCTAAAGTGGCTAAAACATCAACAAATTGGTTTTTGTCTCTTTTTTATGAGTGAATTTTATCTCGTCAAATTCTTTTCCTAGTTTGGACAAATATTTTTTATATGGCCTCAATTTCTCATCTTTTGTCTGTCATTCTCCTTTCACTTGGTAGATTATCAACATTGACTCTCCAAAAACATTAAGTTTATTTATCTTTAATTATATTACAGCTTTTAATCCAAGGATGCAAGCTCATACTCAGCCGTCTTATTGGTGCACTCAAATTACAACTTGATTGAAACAGGGTATTGCTTTCTGTTAGGAGAAATTATCACTACCCGTGCCCCATTTCCATATACATTTACTATTTCATTAAAATACATTGTCAACTAGTCTAGTTCTTTTATTTTTCTACTACCAACACATATTCATTTGGAAAATAAAAAATTAAAGGCTCACAATCTTCAATTGTTTTGTCTACCAAATGTTTTTGGTTGTTGTTATGTCTAGAATCAATGGTTTGTTAGTTACGAGAGTGAGTTTGTTAATTACGAGAGGCACCAATAAAGGTGGATTTTACAAATACTGTTTAATTTTATCAAAAGTTTCTTGGCATTCTTCATTCCATACTATAGGATTTTTCTTTCAAAGGAGTTAGAAGATTGGCTCCCAAATTGTTGTCATTTGAGATATAAATCAAGCAATGTAATTCAAATGACCTAAGAACCCTCCTACTTTTTATTTATTTATTTAAGGAGTTGACATGTCTTGAATTGTTTTTACTCTATAAATGACAACTTTAATACCTTGGCTACTCACTAAAAATCCTAGCAGCTTTTTAGATTTTACCCAAAATGAGCATTTTACATGGTTCTGCTTCAACTAATACCTTCTCAACTTTTCAAACAACTTTCTCAAATTCTGATAATGGTCTTCTTTCTATTTGGATTTAGCAATCATATCATCCATATACACTTTGATTTTTTTTTATACATCATGTCATGGAACAAAGTATAAGTGACCCCAATATTTATCAATTTGAATGGCATCACCTTGTAGCAAAATGTTCCTCAAAAAGTAACAAAGCTTGTCTTTTCTTTATCTTTATTGGCCATTTTGATCTGATTATACCTAAAGAAACCATCCATGAAAGAGTACATTAAGCTTTGCATTGTATTATTAATCAGTACATCGATGTGTAGCAAATGAAAGTTGTTTTTCGGGCTTGTTTTATTTAAATCCTTATAGTCTTCACGTACTTTAATTTTGTTGTCTTTTTTAGGAACTACTACTATAATAAATGCCCATTATAGGTACTTAAAAACATCCAAAAAACCATCATCTCATTGCCTTTCTATCTCGATTTTCACCTTGAGCACCATATTTGAACGAGTTCTTCGTAGTTTCTACTTCATAGGTATATCCTTTTCATTTAATGGGACCTTATGTACTATAATGTTAGTATCTAAATCATGCATATTTGTAAATAAACACATTGACATACTCGCGTAACAGTGAGATCAAGTTTTTCCTTTCACTAATAGTGATTAGAGTCTCTATTTTCAATTGTCTTTTATCTTGCCTTATATCAATATTATTTGTCTCTAACTCTTTTTTTACCAGTTTCCAATCTTGTTCTGATTGTTCTACTGGCCTAGCGAATTTTTTTATATCATCTTCTTCCTATTAATTTTCTTTCATTGTAATTATGTATTCATCAAAATTTGGTCATTCATTCTTAGTGTAATGTGCTAGTGATTTTAGGGATGATCTGCTTTCTAATTTCTTAAAAGCAAAAAGGTGTTTCCATATATATGTATGTTGTAAATATAAAGAGACAGGAATTTATGAAAATACATTATCTTATTGAGAAAAAAAGGCTCATAACAAAAACCATGTGTCAATTTTGAGCCAAGATGGCTAACTTGGTATGAAAACAAAGACAAACACATGAATAAACACAAAAAACATACTAGAATAACATTGTTATTTATTTTTGAAGACTTTAAGAGTCTCTTGGGTCAATAAATTTTGGAACCTTTCGCCATTTGCCAACTTTCGTATGAAGGTCTTTGCAAACATTTCTTCCATGATGTGGATAATTAGTTGTGGTATCAATTCTTTTCTATCCACAACGTTTTCTTTCTCACTTTAGCTCTTGATCTTACTGTCATCTTATTTTAATATATTGATGCCCATAACAACCAAGTATTGGGTAGGGATATTCATCATATCTTTAAAGTGCATTACATAACGACCTTAAGGAATGATACCTAAATCGAGGGGATGACAATCTCTTCCTCTTTTGGTTCCGTTCCTCCTAGCCTGGCTAGCTTTTTTTCTCGTTTCATATTAGGAACTCTTTTATAGTCTTTCTTTATATGCTTAAAATCGAGCCTAAATCTCTAATTTACAGTCTTCAACCTTACCAGACTTATCCTCTTAGAATTCCAGAGATAGGATCATACTGGAAATGAAGCCTATGATTTAAGAAATATTTAGCCACCATTCTTACGGTTTCAAAAATTATTGGTTTTCTCAATACCATATTTTATCAACAATTTCAAAAATATAGAGATTTTTATCTTTGCTTAATTCAGCTTCTATGTAAGGAACTATCATATTTTACACCATTTTCAAGATCTCTTCGGCCTTAATTATCATCAATATTCCATTCACAATATACTTTACACATTGATGCAATGATGATGCCGCGACACTAGTGGCGTGTATTCGAGGTCTTCTTAATAACATGTTCTATGACGGGTGAATGTTCATCACTTGC